>JANJYP010025015.1:0-21378 GCA_024605115.1 Rastrelliger brachysoma | reverse complement strand
TTTTTTTTTTTTTGCCTTTCTGTTTCTCCCATCTGTCTGTGTTTTCTCTGGTGTTTACAGGCGAATTACACACAACAGGCTGCGTGTGAGTGAATGTAGTGAAAAGACTTTTTTTTTTTTTTTAAAAAAAGAAGTCCTTCACCAGCTTCTTCATCCGGGATAGAGAGACGCATAAACAGCTGATGTTGCACTTAAGCACAGGCCAAACTCAATGAGTGGTTTCCTAGTGAACTGGTTTTGAGGGTTTCGTCAGTCTTTCCCACTGAGCTGAGAGCACATGGCGCTATGGGGCCTCAGTAGTGATGTGGTGTTAGATTTTGCCAGGTCATTTTTTTTTTTTTTTTTTTTAATGGCTTTGTTGTATTTTCTGTGTAAGCTTTGCTTGTTGGCCTCACATATAATGCAGAGTTAGGTTCTCACAGAACTGATTCCAATATGGTACCAATGGAGAAAGTCTTGGAATGCCGCAATTGCCCCTGAAAAATGGTTTTTATTCCATTTTTTTTTTCAGAGACAAATCAAGCATTAATAATCCCCCTCCTTGCTCTCTTTGCTCCTGTACCTCACTGCCTTATCCCTCAGCATCAAGACAAACAAATGCCATTAAACTAGAAGTGATAATGCTGCATTTTTAAGCTCCATAGTTTTGTATGTATGCTGTCTGGTGGGCTTAAATACAGAATAAGAAAAAAAAAACAAACATGTAATATGAATGCTTGGATATACCCCCTTTCCAAAGAAAATAAAGTATATGAAGAAACTATACATATGTGAATTGAATTGTGTTTATGTGACAATTAACAACTCCAAACATTACCATACTAATTAATCCTGTGAGAATATTGAATACGGAATAGTAAGAAATCAGGAGGCACAGATTAAGTAAGGCAGTCTTTACTTTCAAGCATGATGTTTTTTTTTATAGATCATCCGAAAGCATCGAACCAAACATAAAAGTTAAAACAATCACAAAACATGAGCAACTTTCCATGAAAACATATAAAACAGTTATAAAAGGGAACCTGTCCACAAACAAATAAATAAACCTAATAAGACAAACAGAATTATTCATTTTAAAACCTAAATATCCAAGGAGGGTAAATGCTACCAGCTGCACATCTTAATACATTAACTTGCACCAACATGCAATTGATTTTAGACAAGAAACACTGTTACTACACTAGTAGCAGCTAGGATTGCATTTTTTTTTTTTTTTTTTTTTTTTTTACGAGATCACCAGCGTCACCTCGTAAGCTGGACTAAAGCTGTGCAAGAAGGAGAAATAGAAACAGTAATTTTCCTTGTGACACTCTTGGAATTCCAATAAGAAAATAAACTTAAAAGACTTGGAAGGACACACAAGCGTACGGTACAAAATGAAAAATGATGAGCAGTGCATAGCAAAAACAGTGAAATTTACAATCTCAACAACAGTTCATCAACATGAAATACAACAAAACTACAGATACACTGTAGATCAGAGAAGCAGGAAATGACCATTTACAGTAGGATGTTGTTTTTCCTTCTTCTTTCACCACATTTGACATGTTCATTCACTCCATATTCAGAATCAGCAGCCACCCACTTCTTTAAAGCAAGGCTGAAATACTCAACAAAGTGCACAACTATTAAGCCGTCCTCTCTGCCCAGAGCACTCAGCTCAGCCTTCACATAAAAAGCTGGCGTTTTTTTCTGAAAGACATGAACCTGTTGAAAAAATGTACTATTCCACCCACACATGTCATGAAACAGATGAAGTATGAGCCAGATTTCACAATGCGTCTCATATAATGGTGTCGCCTCACTGTTAAAGATGCAATATTGTTCTGAATGATGCTGATGATGATGATGAAGGCTTGCAAATAAATGAGGTTCCTCACAGGAAGAACCAATGAGCTGAAAGGCCCGACGACTGCGGCGCCTATATAGTTCCTGGTACATTTGCTGCAAACTGGTGTGATTGGACAGATTTCAGTGTTAGTTTAAGATCAGGGTTGAGTCCAGTTGGGATGTGGTGGCTGGAGTTTGTGACACTGCTTCTTAGAAAAGTGTTTTACCGCTTGATCAAAAATGAAACAATGTGTTCATCCTTGACCACACGGTCATAGGGAGCTGAAGCAAATGTTAACCATATCCACCCTCTTGTATACTGGCAGCTAGGTGGCTCATGCAACTTCCTCATTGACAATTTAAAGAAGTAATCTGAAATGTGCTTAAAAGTGTCAATGACTTTGACTTTAGCTCCCTGTGTAAAAGGAAGTAATATTAAGGAATAGACTTTCTGGGAAATATATATTTGCTGAGAGTTAGATGAAAACATTGATACCACATTTGTACAGTAAAATATGAAGCTACAGCTTAGCCTACAGTTACAGCTAGCTTAGCCTAAAGACTGAACACACTGGGAAAAGGTTAGCCTTGCTTTAAAAAAATCCACCTAACAGGACCTTTAAAGCTCACTAACCATATTATATCTTGTTTTTTTAAATCATGGAGTCTTGTTGTCACTATTAGGTTGCCAGGCAACTAGTGGAAACTTTAAGGAAATCAGTTCTCAGTCAAGAAATAGTCCTGCATATGTTAGCAAGCTAGTATGTAAGACAGTAAATTTGTACTTTTTGTCCTAAACATTGTATACCAATTAAATGATTGAACAATATAAAATATGTAAATTAGCAAGCTTTAAAACAGCTGTCTTTAAACAGAGCTAGGCTAGCCATTTCCCTCCATTTGCAATTTTTATGCTAAGCTAAACTAACTGTCACCCAACTCTCAAAAAGCATATAACCATATTCCCAAAATGTCCAACTGTTGTTTTAAATTCCCATAATACTTGGGAGGCAGTGAGTAAAACTAAACTACCTGATAACTGTCATCACTCTACATCTACGCTTAATCTTTACAATTTTTTTTTTCAAATATGATCTGATAGAAAATATAAACTTTATATAGTCATATAATAAACATAACTTAATCTGTAAATGTCCATTCCAGTTTTCATTGCTGACATCTCATTTTAACGGCGCGGTGAGATGCATGGAAATGATTATATGAACATGAATGCTTTCTCTTATGTATCTTTCTACCTTGTATTAAAAAGAGATGTATGCAATGGAAAAAAAACTGGTTTGTGTCTTCAGTATGCGGCAAGTTCCTGTTGACCTTTGGAGACCTGAATGTTCCTGCTCTACCCAGCACCTGAAATAACAGCACTGCTGCACACGGGGCACTCGTTAACTGTTGTAATTATCTACAGATTTTTCTTTTTTTTTTTGTCTCTTTCTCGTTGCTATAGATGAAGTGGTCTCTCTTCCCGTTGGTTTCGAGTGTCTCTGTGTGTGATCTTGGCACTTTGGTTGTGGAGAGCAGACTGAAAATGGAGCTGACTGGCCTGTCGGTTTGGCTCGACATCTGCCCGCATTTCTTGCATCTACCAGGCCAGGGGGGAAGACAGTCTAGGGCTTCTGGGGTTTTCTGGGGTCTGGGTCTCACTCAGAGCTCTCTGTAAAAACAAAAACCCATAATCTGATCTGATTTATACTCATTTTGACTGGATAATAGTGTACATATTTCCAGATTTAGATCACAACTGGTTATTCCACAAAATAAGTGTCTAGCTGCGTGCTGTCTGCACTCTGTGTGAGAGAATATCTTCTTATTTTTGCAAGTTTCACTCTGTCAAACACCTGCTGTGTGTATCGAAATAGGAGCTGCTCACTTTCAGGAGCAAGTCAAGTTTAGTCTAGCTGCTTCCTCCTATACCTTACATCTATACAAACAGAACAGGACGGTAAGCACTGGCTGCTCACCTCAAACTTGGAGATGAATTCTGCAAAAATGCCAAAAAAGGACTCTGTGTTGGAGGACTTGCTGTCTTCTCCGAAATAGGAGGCCACTTTAGAGAACTCCTCCATCGCTCGGGTCTGCAGAGACTCCAGAGACTGGATTGCAGGGTGGCTGTTCTCTAGAAAGCTCTGTAAGGTGCAACAGTTCAAAGGGAAATTCCACTGATTTTATACATACAACAGTTTAGTTACCATGAACAGCACTGTAAAAAAAATCACTGTAAAAACAAGTATGCAGTGTCTTCTATGGCTCTGGTGCTGTGATGTCACAGTGATGTCATTGGAGACTAATGAAATGTATAAATCTGCATGACAAACTGTAAGTGTGAAAAGGTGTGGGTATGTATTGAGGATTTAACAAAATATGCTTTCAATTTTATGATGGATTATGGGAAATGTAGGCTGTTTTTGGACTTGGGCCCATACTAGGGACTATGTCAGGAAATCTGTGCTAAAACAATGACATAATGCACTCATTTGTAATCATACTGAGCTTTTTACCATAAAATTACCCCCCCCACACACACATTAATTTCTATATGTTTGAAGTGTATCAGCTGTTAGCGTACGCTCATGACTGAAGCAAAGTGGTCCTCAGAGGTGGGTGGGATCTTCAGACAGGCGGTCCTGATGTCCTGGATGGTGGAGTGAAGGTCACTCAGCTCTGCTGTGATGGCCCTCTGGTTCACTGGAAGAATCACAAGGAGAAATGAGAAGGGAGAGTTGCCAGAACAGTAGATGCATAATTTGTGATTATTATACAACAGCAAGAAAGACGTGTTGATTGTGTTGTTTGACCACAAGCAAGAACAGAACACTTTGAAAATGTAAAAGTAAAATATGCACAACTATCTTGGGTTAACAGAAAAACATCACTGTATTTAACAGCAATTTGAACAAACAAGGCATAAATTTGCATTAAATGTTATGCTTTTCATCAAGTCTATAAATCAGCATTGACAGGATGAGCGACTACACTCTGCTACAAAATGTTTCTGAGGAAGGAAAACAGAGTCGATGAGCTCTGCTGCTGTAACATCATCGTACCCTTGGCTGCCAGAGGAACTGTTGTAAGGTCTCTGGAAAAGTTGAGCAGCTCGGGGAAGTGTTGGCACAGAGACTTGGCCAGAATGTGGAGAAAGGTGGATTTCCCGTCCACTGTTTTGGTTGTGCTTAGCTACAAGAAAGAAGGAGAGAATGAGACACGATCATCTGGAGACCGAACACTTAGAACATGGTTAAAGCGCAGGCGTGCACGCTGTACCTCAGTTAGGAAGTTGATCTTAAAACTGGTCGTCCTGTGGCTTTTGGGCTGCCCGTTGTTCAGGTAATTCCCCATCGCAAGAACAAACTGCATTCAAAAAGATCTTGATAAGCACTGAAAACATATAGAATGGTGGCTTTTACATTCATTTCACTTTCAATGATTTTTACCTCAAGGATTTTGGCCAGTTTCTTGCTGGTCTTCAGCTCCACTGAAGCTTTGTAGATGTAATCGTACGCCACTTTCATCTCCTCTGTCCTCTCCTGAAGGGTTGTCTTGAAGTGGAGGCTCCTCAGACGAGTTTTATACTCAGGCACCATCAGCATCTGAAACATGCAAACACTCCAGTTACATCATCCCGTCTTATTTTATTTTTTTATAACTTTTTGTTACTTGGAATTTTCTTTCCGTACTTGGAAGATGAACTGATCCGGATCGCTCAGTTTGGCCGGGTCTTGCTCAAACAGCTCGTACTGTTTGACCTCCTCGTCGTCGGGTGCGTACAGGAGCAGCTGTTTGATGTGCGCCGGCTCCAGCCTGTCGGTGGACATGTTCATCAAGACCTGCCGCAGCTCTGTGGGGGACAGCTTGAGATGGGCGATGAGGATGGCTGCAGAGAGGAAGAGGAGAGGAGGAGTACAGGTAGTAGATGACACATTATGAGCAAAATTATATTCACACTAGGATCATCGTGTTCCTGAACGCAGAAAAAAAAAAAAAAACCTTCACTCCCCTGTGATGACATATAATTTTCCACCGTGTATTACTCATACTTTTCACTGTGTTTCTGTGTTATCAAATTCACTGTGAAATCTAAAATTACAGTATAAACCCGGTTATGAAACATGCTGAAATTATGGCTGTGATAACTGCAGAACAAATCCTTCTTAACACTAAATTAAACCCATCATCCACAGTATAATAATAAGGCATAATTTACCTAATATAAAGCGAGGAAGCGGGGTCGGATCTAATGAAAGTATTCTTGATGAGAAAAGACCAAATTAGGCTTTTTGACCAAAATGATCATCATTTTCTAATTATTAAGCTTTTATGCTTCTATATAAAACATTAGAGATATTACCATCAGTTAATCTAAACAAACTAAAGAAAATTTGCAAATCAGTGGTAAAATCTTATTGTTTTGCACTGAAGGCGGTCTTTGCCAGATGAAACTGTGTTGTGGAACTTGAGCCGAAACCAACTCTAAAAATAGTTTGCCTGTTTTAGTCGTTACTTCGCTGTGCTATTTCGCTCGCAGGCCTTTCTCATGTTTGTGATCTGCGGCCTCTTCGTCGTCGTCGTCGTACTCACATGCGTTGTAGGCTTTCTTATGTGACAGAATCTCCACCACGTCTTTCTTTTTAAAGTTCTCTGGCAGGAAGGTTGGCTCTGGAGGAGAGACTGATAATTTTAACAAACAGTGTAAGGATGTGTTCTCCAGGCACCGGGGATTAATAACACACACACACACACACACACACACACATGTACACACAGTGGCTACATATGGCGGGTTGATGTGTTAATAACACAGCTCTGTCATTTCACTCTCTATCAAAGATATCTCTGCCAGAGCTGTGTTATTACTGAACTCTGTCAAAGCATGAGAAGAGGGGAGGGGGAGGGTATGGGGGGTATGGTGCCTTATGGAGAATGGATGAGCAGGTGAAGAGTGCAGCTCCAAAGAACATCATAACTGTGAAGGTACAAACAAAACAGGTGATGTCAATAGATATATACATATATACACACGCATATACTCACACGCAATGCAGATGTATTATTTAATAGTTGATTCATACAAAAGCAGACACTGTATGATACTGTGTGTGACATGCTAGATGATGCAGTATCAAATAACCACTTACTGGATCTGCGTTGTGTACCAAAGTGCAAATCAAGGTCCAAGTACTTCACCATGTCAGTGAGCTTGTCGTAGTCTGAATCCTCGCCGAGCTAAACACAGACAAGGACACGCTCTGTACTCTCCAAAGGCACACACACTCAAGGTTTTGTAACCTACATGCAGAAGACTAAAAATATATCTTAAAGACAGTGTTGTGCCTAACTGCAAATATCAGACTTTATTTGTGTCTGAAAGGGTTGCTAGACTAGAGCCTTTTGGTAAATATGCGCAGATCCCATCCAGCATGTATTCTATTTACAAAAACAAGATTTCTGCTCCGATGATTCATCAGACACATAACAGAGCAGATGAGTAGGATTTTTTTTTCTCCCCCCCGCCGAGTATGGCAAGTAGGAGGAGTGAGAAAACTCACAGCCAAGGTGGGAAGACTCAAAGGTGAGGTTACACTTTCATACTGAGAGCTTTTACTTTCTTTCTTCAGCAGTTCAGCTCTGAATAAACCACAAACTGTGATCTGTATCAAATTATTCGTTATTTTTTTATCTCCTGCATTAGAGGAAAAAAAAAGAGCTCACCACTCACCTGACCCCATATGGTGCCCTCAGAGTTCTCCACTTGCTCCCAGCGCAGCCTCTTCACACTCATGTGGTTGGCGTCTGAAGCGGTGTGGCCTGGTTTGGGCAGTGGAGGTGGGTCACAGGGTGGGGGCAGTGGTGGAGGTGGAGGTGGGGGTGCCTTTGACGAATCATTGAACAAGATATTTTTAATATTTTTAATTAGGGAACAGAATATTGTTCTTGCGCAGAATGTGCGCAGTTGCTTGCAAAACCTCAAGAGACGCCACATGTCGTAATTTTGGTAAACATGAGTTATTGTATATTATGTGTTATCTATCCTCTGTCAGTTGCAGCAAACACAATGGATATCCAGTTAGAGTTGGAACAAAAACAGCCAACAGTAGGTGTGATCACTCTTAAGATTGCTTGCAGATGTTTGAGCTGACAGTTTGCTTGTGATGTACTTTCTGCCACATCTGTTGTAAGAAATGGGCAAATACTGGGAAGTCACTTTCATGGTGCTTTGATGATGTTTCCTTGAAATGTGTGAATGAAACAGCTGTCTAAAAAAATCTTAAGAAGGTTTGCTATTTTCCAAAGATGACTGCAGAACTGTAGTCAGTGTGGTAACCATGATGCTGCTTCTCTTTTTTCATCTGTTGCTAGGCACTCATTGCTATGGTATTGCTGCACTGCACCTAACTGTGTGGTGCTCTCCTATACATTTTCTGACAGATAATACAATTTAATGTTTCATTCAAGACATATAAATCCAAAAGTGAAAAAGTGAAACTGTCCTCATCATATTTTTTAGATTAACCAATTACAGTCCTGTAAATATAGATGTTACCTGTGGTGACTGGTGCTCCGGTCGCAGGGCTTCGTAGGTCTTAGTGTGGGTTGGGAGGGAGGAGTGGGAGGCCGGGGTCTGGGAGAGCAGTGAGGACACTGTGGGGCCTTGGCTCTGACACGGAGACGGGCTGTGATCCTCGAGGGACGCCGGCATTGGTCCTTGGTAGCTGTGTTGGTGGTGGAGCTGGTGGTGCCTCTGAAGGACGAGGTGGCTCGGCCTCAGCACCTGAGGGGACGGCTGTGGGGATGGCTGGCGAATTGGCTGGGGCTGGCTGAGCTGCCGCGGGAGGTAGCAGGGGCGGGATGGCTGGGTGGAGCGCAGGGTGGTGCTGCCCAGGGCGGTGTGGCCGTGTGATAGGCGGGTGGAAGTGGCCTGGAAGCGCTGGTGAGTCTTCTCCGCCTCGTCTGTGCTGTGGAGCACCTTGTGTAGAGGAGAGCGGCTGGACAGGAGGGTCCTTGGTGGGGGCGGGGGAGGAGGGATGATAGGGTGGTGCGGCTGGAAGGGCATCCGGCTGCGGGGGACGTGCTCAGGGGAGAAGTGAATGGGCGGCAGGGGGTCGGTGAACTGGACAGGAGGCGGAATCAAGGACTGGAGGGGCGGGGGAGGCGGCGGGCTCTGGGTGGGTGGGGGTGGGATGGGTTCAGAGCCTGAGGAGTAGGTGGGAGAGGAGACCTCATCGCTGCTACTGTGGTCCTCACTGCTGCCGCTGCTGAGCCGTCGAGGCATGAACCCCATCTCCTGATCCTCCTGGAAACTCATCTGGAGGGAAGAGAGCTACACAATTAGACCTGCTGAAACTTGGAATTGGAAGAGGATCCTAACTCTTAGTTTTATACTTTCTTATCAATATGTAGCAAATGTCCTATGTGATTCTGATTATTATTAAGAATCATTAAGTTCTGAGTATTTGTTGGATATCTCAAAACAGAAAGTTGATCTGCTGCTTCATTAAAAAAGCTTCAAAAGTCAACTTGTGTTTTTATTGTAAAATTGAAACATCGTTTTTTTTAAATACTTATTGAACAAAAAAATCATTGAAAGCTACAAAACAATAAAAGAAAAATAAAAAAATGCTAATCAAGGTGATTTTAATAAACATGCACTCCTACTCTTTTATGTATAGAACACAAAAAATGTACAATCATAATGTGATAAGTTTGCAAGCAACTTTTTAAAAACTGGCACTAACACTGAATTACGTTGATGATGTGACAAATGGAGAGAATAGCACCCCAAATTAAAATCAGCAAGCACCTTATTATATTATAACCTTAAATTTCTAGTCAGTAACAGGCAGGTATAATTAGACTCTACTGTAGGTTAATCGTATTTTACTTACAGGCACACCTCTTCTTCTGAAACCATGACAACCACCTTGATATATCTGTTCATGTGACACAAGTGTTCATTGTAGCACACATTAGAGCTGCTCTAATGTCAACATGCAACACTACAACGTCATTACTTCCATCAAATGTGAATTGGCTTATTATTTGATAATAAGCAAACGCACAGACAGTAAGATCATCTGTTAATGATACTTTATTTAACATATCAGAAATGCAGTACCACAGTAACTATTAAATATTAGTATAATTACCATGAACTTACACACTTGCCTTTACAGTCATGGCATCAGATTGCATGGAAAATATCTAGTATGCACAGAAAAAGGGAGCTGTTCTGTTCTTCAGCCCAAAAATTTCACATTTTTTTTGGCAGTGAAAGTATTAAGACTGCCATGAAATTTCATCTGTTTACAGTAATCATACTAATGTGTCACAATCTACTTGAAATAACATACTGGCATCTATATTAGATACTCTACAATACTAACATCCTAAGCTCAAAAAAGCATGCTAACACCTGTGTATACAAACAAAGCGTGTACCGTTTGTGTGTGCAAAACTAGAGCTGATGATGCTGTTATTCGCAGGCGGGTCTTCCTCACCTCCTCATAGTCGTTCTCCCCGGGCACAAAGTCATCCACCAGAGTGACTGGGTGACCCAGCTGCTCGCTCAGGGCGTCCAGGAACTTGTCGGTATCACGACTGCGAGGTGGGCGGGAGAAGGTGAACAGCTTCTTGCGGCGAGTCAGTGTGTTGAGACCCCCGTCCGAGTGCTGAGGCGAGGCGGGGGGGCTCTCCAGGCTGACATAAGGATTGGAGTCCACGCTGCTCTGGTGGTGGATCTCGTACACAGGAGTGGGGAGAGGCTCTTTCCAGGTCAGGGACAGGCCGGATTTACGGTTACCTTTTTAAAAAAAAGGCAACGGAACATGTATCTGCTGTCTGTTGGTGTAGAGCATGTGTTCAATGAAAATCACACTGCAGATGTTTAAGTTACATCTTCTTTTCAAGACACTGTGTGACTTTTCTGTCGCCTAAAGGATCATTTGGTTAGTTTGAAGTTACCATGGCAACAAAAAAATAAATTGCATGTGTATATGCACATATAGATTGTAGAATTTGAATGAGTTCTAACTCAAACACATTCAAAAATCAGTGGTTCTCCTGCCATGCTCACATCAGATTAATTCACTGAAACATCCACGTGAACATGTCATCAGGCATGTGCCAGCCAGGCCCAAAATTATGCAGATGTTGCTAAATAATACATCTGACTTCAATGACTTTTTCTGTAAAGGGATTGGGTCTAGTTGGCAAATGACTCTGAATCACTGAGGAAAGCATGTACAGATTGTATGTGTATGCAATTGAGTGTTTGGGGCATGTGTGTCAGCCCCAGAATACCTTTAAGAGGGGGGAGAGTGAGGGGGGAGAGAGAGCGCCTGAAGGCCTCAGTCTGTCCCGGGCCCTCGGGCTCCGTTGAGGAACCACCGTGCAGCGGAGACACACTCTTCCCTGCGTACACATTCTCCAGCTCCGTGTACACACCTGTCATCTATGAATGGATGGAGGCATGACGAGCTGGTTAACAGACAATCTCTGTGGTTTTCACTTAGTTTGAAGGCTCGCTGCTTTGTGGACCTTCAAGTAATGTGAGACCAGAGAGCACAGATAGCATAACCAGCCATCATAATGCCAGTTATTTAGTAGCTACGGTGCTGAAAAGCTGCAGTTATACCTACATGACTGAGGTCAGGGGACTCTGGGAAGGAGGTTCCATCTCCTGACTGCCTCTCCTCCGGGCTGCCAGATTCATCGACATGAATTCCTAAAGCACAATAAAGCATGAACAGTGACACAAGCACATAAGCCTTCTCTTTCCATCCACCTCCAGCTAAGAAGAAGAGAGGATGAAGCAGAGCAGAACAACGTGGAGGAGCAGAAGGCACAAGCTTGGCTCCTGTAACAGGAGTTTGCAATGGCAATGGAAAACAGAGGGAACCCATGAATGAAATAACTGAAGCCTGAAACAGCCTCAGCTGGAAATAAAGGTGCTTTTCAACTGACAGCTTTGGGATCTTACTGAAAGCAAAGGCAGTTGAGTATGGAGTATGAACTGGTGATGACATTTTTCCCTCATTTCACCTTCAAGTATCCACAGAGGATTCACACATCATCTTCAGAAACAGCCTTCTGTACGTTCTAACAATTACGCTGGTTCCCACCTGGGAGCTGACCGGTGTGCTTATTACATAACCTAACCTCATATGACTTGAGTTCTGTGCAGTTCAAGGTACTTGAGGTAATATAGATAGTATAGTCACTGCTGAAGGAGGATTCACTTACTGTCTATACCCAGATGTTCCTGGTATGTTCAGGGACTCCAACCCAAACAGCTCCTTTTACACAAGTAGACTGACTAAAAATTATCTTCAGTGAGCAGTGACAAATCATTTTCAAGTGCTTCTCTCTTGGGATTTATGTTCCAAAAATAGAAAGATACTTTGAAGAGTGGGAAGAATGGGACCAAAGTCTAAAACTGTTTAGGCCAAGACGCACACAGCAATATTCTACAATATGGTTGGAAGCTCTGTATCACACTGTCTGTAAGAAGACTATTAAAGCTCTTCATAAAGCTAGTACTGTAAGTGGGCCTTGAGTTGAGATTGGCAAACTACTATTTCCAAGGTCAAAGAACTTTCATGCTGCAGGTGAGATGTCCTAAAAGTGCTCAATAGATCCATCTTTGTGCTTATTGTGCAAATTCCAGTAAATGAACCTTTATTTGTAACTGTTTTGTCAAGTCCACATTGTTGTTGTTGTTTTCATGTGCAGCGTACCCATTCCCAGATGAGTCCCGATGATGCAGTCGTCAGAGCTCCTCTCCCTGATGCTGCTACGGTACGATGACCCTGTTACACGCATGGAGCTGCTCCGCCGGTGGTGCTCCGGACCTGCATCGGGCTCCAACACTGCTGCAAAACACACAAATACACACACACACAAAGATAAATACACAGGAATAATGGTGTAAATAGAGAAAAAGTCAGACTTGAAACTCTTTATGGTATATGCAGACCGTATATGATATACAGAGCATCTACATCAAACAGTAAGACCATCCTTTGAGCTAAGTCACGTTGCTTTTACAATCAATCAAGTATCTAAGCTCATGTATGTATTCAGAGTTTCCCTCTAAAATGCATATAATCCCCACATTGTGAGCTTTGGCTCACCATTGCTCTTGACACCGAGGAAGCGTGACAGCTTGCCCTGGCAGCGTTCCTGCTCGTCGTAGGTCAGAAGCTGGTAGATGAACTGCCAAATCAGTTGTTTGGCCGGAGTGTCTAACACTGGAAACACATCCACGATCAGGGTATCCACATTCCTGCAAAACACAAACACACATGCAAACATACAAAACCCCATCGATATATAACCAACTCATGTGCAGTGCTGGGTAACTGATTGATAATCAATGTGAGGATTTAGCTTAGATGTATATTCTCTGCATCAATATATCTAAATATGAAGCAGAAGAGGAAAACAGATTATCAGAAGGTGGGAGGAAAGCAGTTTATATCTGCAGGTGTTTTCACTGTATGCATTTATACTGTAGTTGAATTTGATATTTTAGTTTTAATCCTGCTGCATCACATGTTAACATCGGAAAAACAAAAGCAGACATAATACTGATTCCTGATCATTTCCTCATCTGCAACGGTAATTCTCCATCTATCCTTTAAGTAATCTTAGTGCCTAATGGTAGATTTAAACTAATTGCTTAGCTATATGTGTTTGTTTCTACATTGCTCATTTCTTACTGCACCTCTGTCTCCTGCCTGCATATACAGTGTGCAGTTAAAAAAAACAGTTTCCCTGGCAACACATGATTTTCTGTCACTACTTGTCAATGTAAGCTAGCAGGATAATGACAGTTGCTAAAAATCTCTTGGTAGCTGCCAACCCCCCAAAAGTGCACCACTGTTTCCCAAGTGAAAGCATTTCAAAGATGATGAAGATGACTGTAATGATTATTAAACATCTTATAAAACAAGCTGTGACTGTTTGGTGCCAAAAACACTGGAGGGAGGGTCTTTGTTGTTGAATGTTGGGAAGTACTTTCCCAAAGTCTCTATATTTATAGCTATCTTTTCTTCATCCCACTGACCTGTGCTGGAAGAAGGTCTCCAGGGCCTTGCATACCGTGTACCTCTCCTGGATGGTCAGCAGATGCTCCAGCTGCTGGCTGAATGTTCGCCCGTGCACTTTAATGCTCGGTGGAAGAATCTCAGCCACCCACTGGAGAGAACTGAGTGCTGGAGACCTGCACAGCGCACACAATAGAAGGTTATCATAACAGAAATGTGGTTGTGCTATTAGCTTCTTAGTCTCAGGAGACCATGAATCACTGAAAATGTCAACTCAAAATGTCAGGTGTTTCAACTCTTACTCACCTGGAGCGTGGTAATGTAGTGGGAGCCAGGTTGGGAGATTCCTCTGGGTCTGTCTGGTCTGAAGAGTAGTCAGACGGACCCTCCTCTACAACCAGAGTGGGCATGGCTCCACTGCCTTGCAGCATGGACACCACCTTCTCATGGGAACAGTTCCTAAAGAGAGAAAACATGAAAGTGAACCCGAGAGGAATGTAAGGAAAACTACACACTGTAAAGCAGGTGGATTGACATTATCTACTACAAGACTTCTAGTAAAGTGAATTATGCATTGAGTTCTTAAGCATAAGTCTACCAGCACGAAAACAAAACCTAATTATTATTAATTCTTCTTTAATATCTTCTTTAATATATAGAATAAAGGATAGAAGATCAGAAGAAAGCACTGAAAAATAAACATAACTACGAGTTGCAGAAATATGTATTTACTGTTTTAATATCGCTAACATTTATTTTGTGATTGTAAATTTGCGGGGAGAAATGAAATGAAAGTAAAAAGTCAGACTGTGAAATGTGTTGGATCTGCACGGCAATGCAGTGACAAGAGATGTGAGTCCTTGTTGGAGTCGTTGCCAGACTCAATTCACTGTAACTGTTACAGTTATTATACAGAAAGTTACTGTATAACATCCTTTTCTTCGCACGACGTGCTGCCCTGCCAAGTTAAAGCTGTGAAACTATACAATGTCATTTCAACAAACTGAATCACCTCAATCGTAAAGAAAAGTTAAAGATGCTTTACAAATTTTAATACTAACAGATGAGGACTGTGTTTCCATTAAAATCACAATCTTTGTTTCTGCTTTTTTTTTTTTTTAGATGCTGTACACCATATTCTTTCTATGTATACACTGACTGCCTACACATATCTTGTACTTGTATTTTCTTTCTCTCTCTCTCCCTCTGGTGAACAACTCCCACTGTTTTCCCGATCACCACCTACTGCTGCAGCACCGTGTAATCAGTGAGCGCAGCAAAATTATACAGCGCCAATCAAATTGGTACATCAGGCAGCCATGGGAACACAGCACTGTGAGCCTTCCCTTCACATGGCTATCAGTAACGCTGTCACTTCTCAGACTATTGGATATATTGGCTGATATATTTGGTTGATATGGTGTGTTCGTTCAGGTTCATATGGGTACACTTCAATTTCATAAGAGATGGATTTCTTATCTGCACTCCCACACTTGCTCTGTGAAGTCCAGAGGCAGGAGGTCAAAAAGTTGTGAGGTCTACAAAAGAAGTTGCGACGACTCCCACAGCTTGCGTTCACGTGTTTCTCGCTGAGAGTTATATGAGAAGATCATTTCCAGGAGTGGCATTGATCTTCCCCCCAAGTGCTAAACTGTTCAGCCTTTTTACAGCATGTCTGCCCAAAATTAGTTTTATGATGAAATTAGGTTTTCGTAAACTGAACTTTCTTCTAAAATAAAAGCTTCACTTCAATTCTAGCTCACAAATAAGAAGAGATATTAGATATGATAATACATTTTTATGCAGATATATATTTTAAAGGTTTATCCTTGGCTGAAACTTGCATTTTCCCCTGGACAGGAAGGAGAATATAGTGCTGTTGCACTGCAAAAATTGTGAAATAATGATGACATATCTATGACAGAACCTAATAAAAGCTTCATGTGCTCTGTGGTGAATTATCTGGGACTTGAGCAAGCTGTTTTCCATATTAGAGTGAGAATAAATGTCACCAGATGACTTCTCCTGGAGAGAAACAAGCCCTGATAACTCTTAAGATACAGCTTAAGTTGAAGAAGTTGGACAGCAGGCAAAGACAAAATACTATTACCACCACTGCTGCTAATAATAATGTTATCCATCAAAAACAGACCTCATGTCAAGTCCATTGAGGAAGAGGATGCGGTCGCCTGGTTTCAGTCCACATTCCTCAGCAGGGCTATCTGAGAGGGAGACAAAAATGGCAGAAAATCAGAGATTGGAAAAGGGATCTTGGCATGGCGGCACGGTGTCACCGGCTAACAAGGTGCAAAGAACAGACGGGCATAGCAGGAAAAGATGGTGACTAATGTGATGCTGTCAATCTGTGTATGACATGCAACAAAGCCCATCAACACATGGGGATGATCTCCATGTTAAATCTTATTATGTAAGGAAACAGCACTGTCAAAACAATCCCCAGTGGAATCTGTTCTGACTGCGCTGCGCCCATCCACTGTCGCCTCCTCATCCATCAACCCAGCTGCTGTATTTCTCACACGCTAAATGCCATGTCACTTTTCCTTTTTAACCGCAACCCATTATTCATGTGATAATGCAGCAGGTGCAGATCTAGGCACATTCACAGGCCGCAAGACAGACCTTATATCAGAGAGTTCGTGGTTTCCTATTGGAGTCATCAGTAAAAGATCTGTGTTCAGATCACGATGAGAGACATGCTCTCCACCCCCACTATCTCCAGATCAACCTCCATAAGGCCCACTGAGTCAGCCTGCTCTGGCCGTTTCACTGTACAATGGTGGGAGATGGTAGTGGGCGGGAACAGTGCCGTCATCATCAAACACACACTCACTCACTCATGAACACACACGTCTCCCTCCTCACCGAGGAACCTGGCAAAGTCCCTCAACTTCACAGGCTCTCTAGCCTGCTGCTTCTGTTGCACTATGCTATTACAGTTAATTAGGTGAACATTTAATGCAGGATAAATGAAAATTAAAGTAATTAAAAAGGCTCTAAATAGCCAAAAACCCCTTATTAATATGCAAAAGGAAGTTTGAGCTCTCTAATTAACGAGCAGCTGGGCACATTCTATCCAAAGCAGTGGAAACAGCAGATGCAGGTAAACCAAAACAAATTAAACAAACAAATCTGCACTGCTGACCTGAGGGAGCAAAGAAACAGGACTTTATAGTTATTCCACATTTTGATGTAAATGTATGAGGAAAACTTTTTTAATCAGTTTTAATCACTTATTTATTTTGTTATTATGAGATGGATACTACTTCATATTAAGCTATGCTAATTGGCTCCTGGATGTAGCCTTATGCACACATGAGAGTGGTATTAATCTCAAACTATTCCTTTAAGATCACTAAATGTGTTTTCCTGTTTTTTTACAGTAGACTGCTTAAAGCTAATTATCCAATTCAGCTACCCTCAAGATAATAAAATGTGCCCACCAGCATATCAAAAGCTCACTAATTAACAACTTACACTTGATTATTTAATATGTACAAAAATATGTATTAAAAATGACAGCGGTTTAATGTGACATTCATATGTAACATATTCTATTTCCAGTCTTTATGCTTAACCAAGCTAACATAACTATCTCGTGAGTGTAGCTTCATGTTTAACTTTGATTTTAAGTGGTATTCAAATTTTAAGATATTTACAAAAAACTATTCATTTGAAAAATGATTTTGCTATAATAGCATTTGTAGAATCATAACAAAATATTTACTACATATGGTCCTCTGTAGAAACACCATTATATAGAAGGCTAAAAAAAAAACCCTAAATGGCAGTTAATGTGAGACTCTGTAAAGATAATTACCGTATACAATGTTCAAATGTTCATAACATTGTGATGAAGTGTCATCACTCCACAATGCATCAGTATTGATTATGATGAAAATAATGCAATGTTCATACATCTCCTTATTTGTTTTTCTGCTTTTTAAAACAATCAGTTTCTTCAAAATAATATTGCATCATTATCTCAGTATAATGACATTGCATTGAACATATAAATACAATTATATACTTCCAAAATCTAGGAACTTATAAAATTAATTAATCATAAAATTACTACTTTCTCTCACTGACAAAAATATGTTGAACAGTCCAGATAGATAAAAGTGTGTAAAATGTCTGAATGTAACTGCACAGCATTGACTGACGGCAGGGCCTGTTCCGGCACAGCACAGTACAGCCTGTTCTGAGTGTTTTTTCCTCTTAACATTGCATTGGTGAGTCAGACAACTCCACTTCCTGGTACACTCATATTCACACACACACACACCTCCTGTTCACCTTTAACCTCCAGCGGCTGGCACCACAACAGACTCACCCACATAAAATAAATCTGCACCCCCCCCTTCGCAAGCCAACACAGAACAATGTTTGGGTCACGCCACCACACGCAGATAGAAAGCGTCTCTGCACTGTACTCTACTGTACTGGTGTTTAATTTAGAAGCAGTACCTGGGATAACGGAGTCGATGCAGACGGGAGCGTGCCCTCGCAGCGTGAAGCCGAAGGTCTTCTTTCCCCTGTAGACACGAACGATCCTTAGGAAGAGACGGAGAAGCCGATTTACAGACAGAGCCACAAACAAGCTTGTTTTCTTTTTTAATAGAATCGTTACATCACACACCTCCTTTATATAAATCTCTATAATCATCTAAATTCTTAAAGGAGACACGAAATAAAACATGATCCAGTGTGGTTGGTATGTCTATTCATCACTTTAAACCATTCCCTTTCCTTTATGTTTCAACTACAAATAAATCAGATCACATTATACAAAATCAATATGCAACTTCAGTGTAACATGAAGTACTTTAATGTATTTCTTTTGCTAATCAACATCAGATGATAAAGCAGAGGTTAGGGTTTCCTTAAATTGCTTTTCTCATCAATCGATCAGTGTGATAGGGCTGCAACTAATGGTTATATTCACTAGCAATGAAAATGTCCATTATCTTTTTGAATTATGAATTAATTATGAGAAAATTGTGGAAAAATGTCCAAGTCTGTTTCCAATGATGTAAAACTTTGTAAATTCCCACATTTAAGAGTTTGAAACCAGAGAATGATTTACACAAAACTAATTGTTTACAGATTCATTTCCTGTTTATTCACTTATCGCTTCATCTATCAGCACTGAATATGACATCAGTTAACTGCATATCCAACGCGCTGTCTGGTTCTGTGAATGAACAAGGAGGCCAGCTGTCAGTGGACGCAGCCATCGCTCACTTCTGTTTACAAGTCTAATTGTACTTGACTTTTGTTTTGATTCGTCACTTCCTGTATGTGGGAGTCTGAACGAGCGGAGATATGACGCTATTCTTTTCTGTGAACCAACTTTGTGATGTACACTTTTTTTTTCTTACATAACAGGATCAACTAGTACAGTATCAAACATCTTTCTTTGTGTTTCTTTTAAAAATAAAAATCTTTCAGGATGTACCCGACATTAAAAAAAGCTTTGACATTTTGCTTCACTCTCATTCACGCCAGTGGTGGAACCTCCCATTACATCAAAAGATGAGGCACTTATGCTGTTTATCCACTGTGGGTTGCCATGGAAACGACTCAAGGCAACACTGCCTTGATATGTAAACAGAGGGGGAAAGACAAAAAAAGGCGAAGGGGGAGAGAAAACAGACAAATCTGTTCTTTGATAGGCGTGAATGCTGGCTCTTATATAAGACGANTGTGTGTGTGTGTGTGTGTGTGTGTGTGTGTGTGTGTGTGTGTGTGTGTGTGTGTGTGTGTGATGCTGCACAACCACAAAGAGCGACGCAGCATCAGCTTTGAGCACACTTGACAAACTGTTCCTGGGTGCTTAAGGCCTGTCATGATTCCTGGGAACTTCATACCTTTGCATATTTTAATTATTACATAACAGCCCAAAAACGAATCAATCATTCACTGCTTATTACAATCTACAGGGAAATCTACAACTGGCACATTGTGCAGAACCTCCAGCAGTGACCCAAAAAGACAATTGCCAATCTATAGGGATCGACTTTGAGCATTTACTGTATGTCAGTTTCACGTTTTGTCTATATCTCTATCTGGTTACTGTGGAGACACAACACTGTTATACAATCCTCTTGAGGGTAGCACCAGCACAACTTCTTACTGTGACTCTGCTATTTATCCCACATGATGGAGTCTCCCTTTTAACCCCATCACACCTCTCCTATTCTTGTGTGACCTGCCAATATGATTACACCTGTCACGGTTCATCTATTACTATTTCATTTCCAGTGTGGATGAAGACATATCTTGGGATTTAGTTAGTTAGCTTGTTGAGAGTGTGTGGGTGTGCACTGTCACCCCTGTAATCCTGCGCTAAGTCCATTGTGGTGTTATTAATTGGGCGGCCGTGTAATCGGTGTGTTTGTAGGTGGAGGATGAGCAGGAGAGGTTGAATGGTTGAGAGCTTTACAACGCTGCGGGATTAACATGTTTAATAAGTGAGGAGCTAGACATGAGCAGATGATTGTTTCCGTTGTAAGAAGCTGAAGATGATGTTATTTGACTATATGCTGAGTATTTTCTAAATTATACTGAAGTCTGTAATAACGTCAGTATGATATCATATTTTTGAGGTTTTCTAAGTGTAGCTTTGTGACAAGAATCAGAGGAAAACGTGAGCTTTAGGATGGAAGAATCAGAAGATGAGAGGAAAATATTTTCAACATTTCCCTGTTTTATGCACCATTTAAAAACATCCTAGCATCTGAATAATGAGGTGGATCTTTGGCTATCCACTTTACTGCTTGTGATAAATCAAATTCCTATAATACACAGCACTTAAAACATGCCCACACTCAAAAAGAAGACCAGCAAAAACAACAAATTAGAAGTCATGTGTTTACCTCTGATTGGGTCCGATGGGGGGATGCGCAGGTTTCCCGGAGACAGACTTCCTCATGCCCCTGTCTCTTTCAGCCTCACCCCTCCCTCCGGGTTCCCCTCCATCCCTGGGCACTGAGCTGGCCCGTTTGGACCCGTGGTGGCGCTCGGAATGATCCTCGCTCCGACTGCGCCGGACTCTGGCGTGCGGCTCACTGATGCTTTTGCTGCGGCAGAGCTTGTTGATCACGTTCTGGGAGACAGCCTCGTCGAAGCGTTGTCGGTGCTTCTTGGGAATGAAGATTCTGGCGAACATGGGTGGCATGAGAAGAAAAAAAAAAGAGGGTGATATTAAGTTTTTGGTCGCAAGAGTTGCCTCAGAAAAGGAGCAGGAAAGAGGATGGATCTACATCACTGATCCACCTCGATCCCTATCGAAAAAATGCAGTCCATAAGCAAAGATTTTGGGTGAAATTAAAGTAGCGAGTCAACCATCCGGCACCAGCAGAGATTTAAAAGTGATGACTAACTCGATCGCAGCTGACAAATGATGTTTACAATCCAAGTCAGCACTATTTCAATTCAACAGGCTTCACTCAAAGAAAAGGAAAAA
>JANJYP010025011.1:0-15956 GCA_024605115.1 Rastrelliger brachysoma | reverse complement strand
AGCAATTAAAAATCATATTTGAGAAATACATTTTAAAAAATACAGTTTTGGGCCCTGATCATTATAACAGTGCAGCGCATTTATGTTATCCTGATCTCTCACCTGTTTGCTCATCTAGAGGCTGTGAGCCAGTCATCAGACGCTGTTTAACATGACAGTCACACTCAGCTGTTTTCGACCCGTCTTCACAGCTTTACTCAAGATCTTGGTGATTTATTTATTGTTAAACTAATCAGAGTATAGCCTGGTGGCTTTATCTTCAAATTAAAGGTTTTACTCTTCCTAAATTAGTTGACTATTGAATTGTCGACGTAGTCGTGACTAGTCGACTAATCGTGGCAACCCTAATCTGGAGCACATAGAAACTAAATACAACATGTTTTGGAAACTTCAGCTGATTGATGACCATACTATATGTGTTTTGTGAAGTTTGATTTTTCACCCTAGATGCTAACATCCATGTGATCTTGCCCAAAATCCGTAAGAGTACATCTAAAATTACTTTAATGTACTTTTATTGCCGGCAGTATCTCTTTACAGGGATACATTTCTTTATGAAAGATGAATAATAAAGCATAAGCAAACTCCTATTCATATGAAAATATTTTCTTGGGGTGGGGTAATCAAATGTTTGCCAAGCTTTGTGATAACGAAGCTTATTGATAGAAAAGGATGTAAAACAAGACTGTTGTGATCACAGTTACAATGAAGTAGAACTGCTAATGTGAAACTGATGGAAGTTGGTTACAGGAAACGGTGTCTATGGACACAGTAACTTATAGATGCACTTAAAGGTCTCATTTACACTTAGTATGGACTGTGATCTGCTTGTGTTTACTCAAAAAAAACCAAAAAAACAAAAGAAAAAACATCTTCCAGCAGCGTCAGAATCATCTTATAGCCTGTATGCCTTCATTATCCACTATTTTGTGTTGTGTTGTGCTGGGCTTGGACAATTCTCAGTATTGCGTATATGGACATTAAATAAAGTTGAGTTGTTTGATCGCTTGTTAAGACAATGAAAACATTTCCTTAACTGTTGTTTTTTTCCTTCAAAGTTGCTCAAGCTCAACTAATGAAAAAGTCTTATTTGAATGTCATTTTAGCTGCTTGTGTTAATATGCAAGTGTAGCGGGAAATACATTGACGGTAGTTATTGCCTAGGAAATGACCTAATGACCTGTTTTGTGTACACTGGCAATGTTTTTATTTTTCAACCAAACTGAAAAGTCACATTTGCATTAATCACTACAGCATGCAGCCACTCAATTTTTTTTTTTGTGAATTTTCACACGTTTTTTTTATACTGCACTTTAATGTACAGTCATCAGCCATTTTACAGCAGTGTCATGTGACTGGTTGCTTCTTTACATTTTCCTGTAAATTTCGGTTTTAGGTGTGACATGATGCTGTGAGCAAATGTGTGCTTTTATAACTGCAGGCTGTAAGACAAAGCTGAAAATACATTGTTATTGTATTCCATGTGGATGCTGGAGTTTATGGAAACACCACCACTGGCCTGGTTGAAAAATGTGGATGATGTTTCTGTTAGGTTCACCAACATTAAACTTGGTGTCCTGCTATATTTCCTGTATTTTAAATGTAGCCTACATATTGCAACTTTGAGACAGGTTGACCCAGTAGCACAAATCAGTACACCGCCAGCAAACAGAAGAACCATTTGGAATGTTATTTCTACCAGTTTTGTCTGTTTTTGTTATTCTTCCCTTACTTCTGTCCCTGTTCAGCAGGAGAGGATCAGCTAGACATACTCCATACATCACATTCTGAACCACTGAATGCAAACAGTGCCCAAAATTAACTTTTTGACTTTCCTGCTAAAAGGGGCCATCAGATGAAAAAATCGACCCAACAAGCATATTTTTTACTGACCAAAATAATAAATGGTCTTTTAATGTCACCAAAGTGTCACCACATAATAAATATTTGATTAACGGTACTAGCAGCAGACAGTCAGCAAGTGACAGTTTAGCAAAGAGCTGCAGTGTCAAGTACCACATGTCCCATACAATAAAGGTTTTCATATCACATGTGCGCAAAACTTGTAGCGCTCAAGGCAATGTATGACTGACACTAGTTCACCTCAGACTACTTCAAGCACTGCAGTTTTGTGGTACTGTTAGATGCTCATAAAAAACACATAATATGGTGCAAGTGTCTACACTGAACAGGGACAAACATGAGTAATTTCCTCTGAGCCATATTGGCAAATATTTTATTACATAAATGTTTCGGTTCAAACATTTATTACCTAGTGAGGTGGATAGCAGATATTTTGGTGCTTTTCAGGAGCTGCCATGGAGTTGTGACCTCTGACTTGGTCTCAACGAGCATTTCATAAAAAGCAAATTTACAGTATTGAAACCGTTACACAAAGCATCAACAGGCGTTAGTCGTATCATTCATGGCAAATGTTGTATTTGATTAAAGGTCTTTGAAGACACAGACCTATAATAACGTGTATACAGAAATTTATATAGGATGCTGTGCTCAGCAGGGTTAGCACATTTGCATGTTCTTTTGGGTGTAATTAGTGATTAAGTTAGTGTCCATACTGTTCTGGATAAATTGCTAATGAGCGAACAGCAGCAAACCTTGTTTAGCCTTGTGGTAACCATCTTGCTAATGTAAACTCCTGAGAATGTCTTCTTTCAAAGCTGACAAGTCATGTCTTTTAACAACAGCTGGCAGATCCGCTATCTTGATTGCTGACCACTCATACATGACTCTTCTATCGCCACACTGGTACATCTATTTTATGTGGCACTGAAGTTCCTAGTTTCTCTTCCCCACTTTGTGTCACAGTTCAGACTACTTAATTCAGAACTTTCCAACCATCACATTGTGTCTCTTGAAGGTACAGTCAGTGATACTGTACACAGTTACAGACACACAAGGTGGGGGCAGGCCTCTGCAGCCTGTCGTATAGTATTTAGTTATCCTTGTCTGTGCAGGCACATGTCAAAAACAGTAAGCCACTTCTCTATCTTTGTATCTGGCATAGCTTTAACTGTTAATAAAGAGTGGAAAAATGTCTTTAAAAAATGTCATAATAAAATATCGGCCCTCATTCTGTGTGATTCTTTTGCTGAGGCTGTGTGCCTTTGGTATGTTTTAGCATCTACTGTGAATGTACTAGAGAGCAGCCTGTCTATATTGTCTTCAGAAGATGTTGTAAGAGTGTGATTATGTGGCAAATGCACAGATGTCTGCGGAGGGTTATGGTATGATTGAGAAAGGCAAGACTTTTTTGATGTGGCAATGGCAGGAGGTGGGGATTGTGTCAACCATAGTAAATATGTAGTATGTTATCCCTTTGTGAATAATGAATGTTGTGCTGTGGTCAAACTATACCACAACTTTCGTTTTTCTGAGAGGTGCAGCATTACAGTCATGCTTCAAGGCATTAAGATGGGTATGCAAACTTGTCTGTTTACAGAAGTGTCAAATTGAAACTCTCTCCTAAAGAATAACATGAAATGACTATCATGGGACCACTGACTTCACCAACGTGTACCCCTCTCATCCCTTTACAAGTTATAGTTATAGTACTGGCATAGCTCAAGTATCATAATTCAAATAAGTAGATATTACTCACAAATTATGCAAGAAAGCTGTCTCCAACAAGCCACTATCACTGTTTGGAGCATAGCTATCAACCTTGTAGAGGTACTCTGCATCAGTGCCTTATGACAACAATGGCAACACATATATACCATCCCTCTCTGCTTTGGTTGATAATTGAGGTGATTAAAATCAGAGAAAAGTTAAGTTTGCAATGAACATTTTTATATTATTTTTTTTTCCTTTTTCTTTTCCTTATTTTTAATAGGTAATAAAAATTAATAATTATAGTGGAAACTGATATGACATATTTCTCAGCCCTTATATCTAGGCTGTGTACCAACTTTTTTTGACGAGTTAATGCAACATCTATCCCATATTAGGGCTGTGTGATAAATAGATTTTATTGATTAATTCGAATTTGTAATTAAGGACTATTTAATTTTAATGAAATTTTCTCATGGACTTCCACTGCTGATGCTCCTCTTGAGTTCCCATAGGTCAGAGTGTGCTGGCCCACTGCCCCCCTCTCCCTGCTTCTTCACAAATGCATGTGGAGCAAACAAGGATGAGTTTGTCCCCAAAAAAGGCACAGTGCAGGAATTAAAGTTTTCTGTTGCTGCGATGGATTTCTATCTGTTTGTTTTTCTGTCAATTTCCAAATATCAATAAATAGTTAAAATGGTGCTGGAAGCAAGCAGACCAATACTGCATCTAAATGACTGAATGAAGTTGAGACAACTCTGCACCACTGTCTGTGTCACGCAGGTCTCAGCTCCACCCGCTGATACAGAGTAGAGGAGCAACGTTAGCCTCTGCTGCTGTTTGCTGCTACGTCTCAATGCATTGCTCTCATTTGCTCTCAGAGAATGAGTCCGTTTAATGCAGGATTACTACTACTTTATTCTGCCTCACTGTTCTGTATAAAAGTCCCGACACAATGGGGGACAGAGTTGCTCCAGCAGTAAGCTGCTACAAGACGCTGTTATGTTAGCTGTGGTGGAGCGAGGTAGAAAGTGAATGAAGAAAGGGGACGGTGACATAAGATGGTGAATCAGATCACTAACACATTATTTAAAATTTGCTTCACAGCAGTTATGTTCAACAGCACAGATAAACTTCCCCACACATCTCCACTTCAAACCTCTAAAAATGCACTGTGATGTTTAAAAAATGACTGCAACATTATGATGTTTTAAAGAGCTGTGTGTCATGAGACAGTGACTTGTTATGTTACTATAAGTGCAATAAAATCTAGCAGAGTGAAAAGCTGAGAAGAATGCTTAAATTTGAGCCACAAAAAATAGAGTGGTTATATGATTTGAAATTAATTGAAATACTTTACATATTTTTCCTGGTCAAAAAGAAAAAGTAATTTATAAAATGGTTTGCTTTTCTTTTCATATTTTGAATAATAAAAATAAAATCACTAGAATATAGAACCAAGATGTAGAATATAATAGAAACGAGAAATAGAAATAAGCCCTCATATTCTGAGACTAGATGTTGTTGATCAATAATAGATCATATTTGGGAGGGTTTACATTGATTTGAAGAGGCACTGTATCACTGTCAGAGAAGTGAAGATTTTCATAGGTCCCTGTAAGTTGGGACATTGTTTGAAGACAGTAGAAATACACTTAAATCCTAAGGGAAAATTTTGTTCAAATCCCAAAAACGAAAATCAAAACAAAATGAAAGCAAAAACCTGTTTTGAATAATTTCTTTGTTATTTGTAGTGTGCTTTTTAAGAAGGAAAAAAATGATGAAAAACATAAATCAAGTTTGGCGTGAAAATATTTGAGATTTTATTTTTAGGCCATGTCGCCCAGCCTTAACTGTCAAACCAAAAGTTTAAAAAAAAGTGGCTTAGTGATATCCTGTGTTTTGTAGACATACTTTCGTTTATTCTTGGTGAATGGCTTTTAATATGTAACAAATGGCAAAGAATTGCAGGAAGTTGAACCGAGCAGTGTGTATTTGTGGTATTTTTGACAATTTACATGATTAAGTGTTACAATGGATTCATTTCCAATAAATAGCCTCTTTTGAGCACAAATGTTTCACAGTTAATTCTGTTGATTGTATGGAAGAATGCATTGTCTGTGTGCAGAAGTAAGCATAAACTGAGCACATTAGATAAGCAGTATTTTTTTTATCATGGTTCATTGAAGCTCACTGTTACAAACTTCACCGCAGCTTTTCTTAGCTGCCATGCAAAATGTTCACTGAGTGTTGTGGTTCAAAGTGTGGCTGAAGTGGTATGTTTTGTTTATGCTCTTATTTCATTTAGACCACAAAGGTTTTTAGATCACACTGATTTTGAAAATTTTGTCAAAATTTTCAAAATCGATGTGCCCCATTTATGTAGTTATCAAATGTATATCAAACATTGGAAACATTGCACATTTGTATCAACTGGATCCACAAGTGTCTTTTTATTATCTCTTTGGCCTTTTTTATTTTTATTTTTTTATTTTATTTCATTCTACCTGTGGGAACAAGGTTTAATGCTTTTCTGTTATTACAATCTAATCCAAAAATCCTATTATTTAGTCTATCTGCAATGTAAATCTGAGTTAAGCTCTGCCTTCTAGACGCTGACTTATCATTCCCACTGCCTATGGAGAAAAGAATGTATAAAATGTTGACTTCTGTTTACTGAACTGTCAGTAATATCTAGTGTTCAGCAGCATTAGATTAATGCAGTATGAACAGAAATTACAGTAAACACTGCCCACCTGTACGATTATCCTGATATTATAGTATGACTATCAACACAACTAATGCTGCAGTATCAGCATTAGAGCACACAATGACCTGTTTGAATCTGACGGATTACTGAAGCACCTGTTGCCTGTGTCCAAAGATTAGCCCTCAGAATGTAAAGGCCTAAATCCCTTCAATTCATTTAGAGAGACAACTGTCTAACCCATCTTCAATTTTGGAGTTGATGGTGTTAATCTGCTCTGAGAAAATGTATAAAACGATTAGATCTGGACCTTACCCTTGGTAAGTGTGAACAGCAGCTGGTAAAGATCTTTCTTTTACCCCTAAAATAAGTTTAAATCATCTGCTTCAGGGTGCCCTTGTGACTCTGAGCTGAGACGTGGACCATGTAATTGTAACATCACAGAAAGACTCAATCCAGGACCTCACATGCTCTCCACATCAATCTTTTCTGCGTCGATCCCTTATCTACTCTAATTCAGACAAATAAAAAGAAATGCCTCAGCAGGGTGTAAACACACACTAGAGCAGCTATGCAGGGGAGGTGTACTTATTTTAACAGAGGCAAAAAGGTTACAGATGATCAAAAACTGCAACCGTCTTCCTGGGGGAGTTAGCCCATTACATCCATAATTGGATCAGAGGTGGAGACAGAGAGATAAATGTTAATTCCCACTTGGAGATCCAGAGGCAACCCTGTCCTATGCAAGCTGGTGTATACTACAGCAAAGTAAATAAATGCAGATACATGTGTATATAGATAGCTATGTGCTAGGGCATCCCATTTTCACATTTGGAGTGATGTATCTGCACGTGTGTGCGTGCGTGCACAGGCCTGAGTAGTTATGTCTGGACTCAGAAACAGCCACGCCTCACAGGCAGAGGCAGCATTTGCAAAAGTCTTCATTGTGACTTGGTGACCTAGCCCTTAGTGGTCAAGTCATGCATGCAGTTGGCTTGATGGAAGTTGGTATTGGAATTGTGTTATTTGAAAACCTAGTCTGTCTGTCAGCGAACAAGGACGTCTTATGGCACTTTGGGCGGCCGTCCAGCCCTCAACAGTCCGGGATTGTATTTTGTTTTTAAATGTTCCATTCATCTATCTCACCCATGTTCTACAGGCTTCTGTGCGCAGAATTCAGACGAACCAGTTCGATACTAGAATATGAATTAGGTCCGTGGTAGATTCAAGTAGCTGTCTATGTGTTGACAGTGGGGCAGTGACATCATGTGTGTGTGTGTGTGTGTGTGTGTGTGTGTGTGTGTGTGTGTGTGTGTGTGTGTGTGTGTGTGTGTGTATAGAGGAACAAGGTCAGTCTCTTAATCACTTTCTGAAACTCACCTGAGCAGGGTGTCATATTTGGATTGGCTACAATGTTAGGCATTTATTATGACCTACATCTTGGGTCAGGTATACCTGGCCCCATTGACGTATGTGTAAAGATGATGCCTGTAAAGTGTGTTTTTCAGTCGTTAAGCCTGTATTGGACAAACAGGAACAGAGCAAAGCTACAAGATGCAGCATTGTCCTGGTGTCCTGTTTCCACAGTGAACTACATGTTACTCCTCCCCTTATACATTCCCTGTAGTCATTCCCCTACTACTGAATGAATGAAAGAGACAGGAGATTCTCGCTTTTCCCCCCTCAACATCACAATGAAGCCTGTGAATTCCTGTGTCACATGTACATCAGAGTGAATAATGATTTGAAGCACTGAGTCTTTTTATGTAAGGCCTGTTTTCTCTGCCAGTACTGGGAAGAAAACTAGTAATTCAGCCCAGAGATACCTAACTGAAACAGTATTTAGTGAATGCCAGCAGAACAGCACAGACTTCAGATCATAGCGCCTGATATTTCAGCAGGCTACTCGAAAAGCAATATTTTACCTTGAACACATTCTTGGTGTATCTTATCAACATGAATTAATCTGTTACCTTGTGAGCCCTATTAACACTCCCGGTGGTGAAAACATTTTGGCCTCTGTGTGTAAATAATACATTTCCTTTTGTAAATACTTTGGGGATTCATGTCTTCATTCAAATCTGTTCCTATCAATATGTTACACTAAGCACAAAGATTTAAGTGATTAAGTTTTGCTGACATTGCCAACACCAGCTGAAATCTGAAATACAGTCTGCATTATACATTTTGTAAAGGTTTACTTATGTTAAATGATGGTATTGCAACACTGGATAAAAGGGAAGTAACAATGCCATACAGTTAATGTAGATAAACATTTAACATTCATCATATTGACTGTATTTATGACCGACTTAATGTTTGCAATGCCAGCCCAACAACCAAGTAAGAATTGAGTTGCTGTGGTTATTTGTTGTTGTTTTGTGTTTGTTAGCTTTTATTGTAACACAAGTCCTATTAAGTGTCATTTAGTTAGTGTTGGAAGGCTCTCTTTATGAGAGGAAGTTGTCTTTACTTCCTGTCTGTTGCCACTTACTGTATACCATAGCTGCGTTTCTTACTAGACCTACAGGCCCAATTTGAACACACTTTCTTATTCAAGGGAATGCAAAGGTGTGTTACTGTTATGTATCAGCGGACGTATTGCTACACTATATCTCCAAAAAGCAAATATTGACCCAGCATAATGAATCATTAACTTTTGGTGTAATCAAAGCCAGTCATAGTGACTTAATTTTGCATTTATCACATGGGACACATTAGAAAGTGGGACTGTCAAAAAACTTAATGCAGCCATGCAGGCTTTTTTTTGTATGAGAGCACTGTAGAGAATTCAAATACTTAATGGTGATGAATGACGAGGACTGCAGAAAAAGCAAAAGCTTAAGTTTTGTGATAGGCACATAAGGAACAACCTTAGAATAGGTTTTTCAACAAAAGAAATGTCACTTACCATAACCACAACAAGTGTGTGAGCATACAATCACAAATGCGCAAGAAATTATTAATCTGATGTGTCCAATAGTGTGCCAGATTATCTACAGACAGATTGACACCATCAAATGCATGATCTCCTCTAAGCTTATGCCTGCTGGAGATAATAAAACTAATTAGGTAAAGAGATTGATGTGCTGATTGCTAATAGTTTTCATTGTTCGATGCGTTGGTGCGTTTTAAAACACTGATGAAATTTAGGAGGACTGAAAAGCGGTTAAAGATGATAGTCCTTCCTGGAGGGCATTGATGATGAGGACATTATTCAGGACAGAGCATGTTTTTGTAACTCCGGGCTGCATTCCTCTCCCATGGCCGGAGAGTTTGACAGGAGACAGGCGGGTCAGGATTGGGGTCAAATCTGCACCTCTCAAGTGAAGGTGGCTCCTCACAGTACCAGCTTTGTGTTAGCCCCAGAAAAAAAAAGGCTTGTATTATAAGGTCGCATGTCAAGTCTAGACTATGTGAAGGCCCCAGATCACTGATATGGGAACAATTTGGTGCTCAGCTGCAGCATCGGTCTGCAAACGAGACGCATTTGTCTGAAACACAAACACTGCTGCTTTATGCTGGAATTGTAGGATTCAAACCTCTCAGGAGCTCCATGTGGGACATTTTTCGGTCATACTCAACCTTCATCAAGAACGCGCACTTCATCTTCCGTCATTCAATATTCAGTATAATATGAGGTGTACGGATACTTTAAAACAGCAACCCTGAACCCAAGATTTTCACTATGTCATCCTTGATCAGCTCCTTCCTTAAATTTGTCTAGCCTCTCATAAAACTCAACATGTACAGATAGCACAGAAGAATGTAGACCACAAGGTATTTAGATTTTTTTTACAGGGAAGATTCAACCTGCTGAGTTACTAACAGATTACCTGCAGTGGGCCCAGTCAACACTCAAATTTAACAACAAAGGCTAAATGTTTGCTCTTTTTGCATGATTGTCTTGCAATAACATTATAGTTTCTGTTTTGAATCTTGGAAGACACATTGCTGATATGTTATAATGCATATGTTGAAATATGAGCTTTTATTATGTTGGTGTGTGTTGTTTAAGGATCTTGACTTTTTTCATTTAATGTGTTCCCTGGAGTATACCGTGTTACACAACTAATACATATCACTGTATACATTTTAATGCAAAGGCTAATTTGCAATAACTGATATTCACTTTTGACTGTGTAAGCTCAACTTTATCAAATAGCCTTAAAATAAATTAGATGCTGTGCAGAAGACATATGTAACACAATAACAAAAAATTGTATAATTGAAAAGTGAGAAACACATTTTACAAAGAACACTGCTTGTGTTATTTAAAATCAGTAGGCTCAAAAGATCACAACCTTACCGCAGTTGTGAGCCTTATTGATTACATTTGCAGAATCGATTTCCTTAATCAATAACTTGTTTGTCCTCATTGTTTTGTTTTTTTTAAATGCAAGAAAATTTGCAATTCCGATTTTTACTATCGAACAGTTTCACCCCTCATGTCTTCTGGCTTTGTTGTGTGTAATTATGAGGGCCGATCTTCTCAGAGGAGTAGAATGTCTTCAACTCAGCAACACAGCGGTGTTTTATGAAGAAGGCATTATTAGTATGATTCAGCATGTATTTCAAATGTTACTCTTATTATTTATTAGGTTTATTTTGAGATTTCTTGAAATTTTGAACCACCCCACCTATCACTTGTGATTGCTAGTGTACTTTTGGCTGTGTATTTTATGAAGAGAGGTCTGATTTTTGTGTCTGCAGAGATTCAATTTGGTAGATATAAAATCACCAAGACCAATTTGAGATTGTCAAAAGTGCTAAATGATTGACTGAAATTAGAGGTGAATACTTCTCTCATTTTTTTTGTCATTCTCCACAACATGGTAGTACAAAAATGTGGCTTTTGCTTTCAGTGTGATGGTGTTTATGCTGTGCACTCTTCAGCTGAATGTATTATGGAGTAGAAGGAGAAGAAGAAAACCACCTTTATATTTAGAGAAGGGGGTATTTGTGCCGTTTTCTTCAGTTAAACAATTCCAAGGTTGTTTGCTGCTCAGATTTCTTCTTTCGTAGTCAACTTAAGTATAGATAAATGTAGCATCAGGTCCATCCTATCAATTGTGTTTTGTTCACAGCTAGAAGTCATAAATGTGCAGTACAGAAATCATATAGTAGTACCCAGTAATATTTAGTAAAATAGTGTATTTTTTATTTAGTAACCTAATTGTGATGCATGGAAAACCATGATGTCGGGTTAAAAGTGTGGGTGACATATTTTTCTGAATTTTATAGTTGCAGCCAAATAGAAACTGAACGAAAAATTACGCACAAAAAAATGATCTGGAAGATAACAGGAAATCTGAACATATCAGATTGGCTTTGAAATGAAACAACAAATCTATTTCTACTCGCTACAGCTTTTCATCAATCAGCAATATTGTGAAAAAAAATCCAATCATTACAGAAATGGAAACATGCCACTCATTTATGTTTCCAGTGTTAAACAATAAAATTGACTGCCTTTTTAAACTACTTTTTATGACACTAATATCATGTTTATATTTCTCCCTCTCTCCTCTTCAGGGCGTACTCCCTAGTTGACTCCAGTCAGGTGTCCACCTTCCTCATTTCCATCCTTCTCATCGTCTATGGCAGTTTCAGGTGAGTAATCATCTGTGAAGCATAGTAGATGGTGATGTGCAGAACACATCTGGCTTGTCACATAAACAAGACATACAGCCTAAAGCAACATTTATTAAATAATAGTTTATACAACAAACTCTCCTATCCCATCATAATAATACGCTTTGGCACATTTTCTCATTTTGATCCAACGATTCAAGAATTTATAACCTCTTTTGCTCTGTATGTTATTGTAAATATGTGAAAATCATTCATTTGATTTATATGCAATTTCCCTGGGTTCAGTCAGATAAAATGTACATCTTCTGGTAAATAAGAGATGGAAATACTTGTATTTCAATACATATGTGCAGTATTGAGCACTCTCACAGCCCAATTGAACCCTGTGAGCAGTGAATGTAACGTGATTTTGGTGCATTATGTGCACCGAAAAAATCTGCAGCTCTTCATCTAATGGTGTTTTGATGGATTGAGTTGCATTAGGAAATTGGCCAAAAAGCATTTGTTTTAGAGGAGCCTCATTAGCAGGTAAATGGCTCAATGGAGTTTTATTCTCAGGCTGAATTGATGTTTTGCACATCCATTTATTATTGATTAAGATGCATAATCAATCAAGTGTCTCTCTCTTAGGAAAACTGTACTTGTATCTGTTGACACAAGTCTGTCGACCATATATTAAGCGATAGAGAGGCCAGTTCCAGTATGATGCTCCGTCCTCACTTTATGATGCAGGCAAACTCTGTGAGAGTAGGAGAAAACCCATCAGCTCTGGCTGGGATGCATTATGGTTGTTGGGTGGATTGAAGTGTATTATTTGGAAGTCAAGACCCATCAGATCAAATAGCACTGAGTTCATTCCAGTCCGTGGCTGATGCTGTCAGGAGATAAAATCATTTACAGCGTGATATTGAAAGATTCTCATCTTTGCACTTTAAGCAAGACATCACCAGTCACAGGCTTTTCAAAGTGCAGACATTGATAACATTTTAATAGCAGGAAAAGCACAGGTGTTACTAATACTATTAAAAATGGCTCTGCTCTATTCAAGGCTACATCCACACTGATAAGGTTTCATTCTAAAATACACAAATTTTGCTACATTTACATATAGCATCCACACTACTCCCAGGATTTTCAAACCCTTAAAACAGAAACTTTTGAAAAGGCATCTTTGTATTTTCAGTTCAGGAAACTCTGTGGTTGTGTTAAACAGAGACTTTTCTGTTTTCAATCTTATATGTGCTAATAATTCCTAGTCATTGGACCCAACAAATAAATCTCTGGTCTCACTTTTCACCATTGCTATTCTTCCTCTGTAGTATTTTCTGCAGCTAAGCAACCAAGCATGAGTAGACAGTCTGCTTCCTGTTTACCACTGCATGCGCATGCCCAGTGTACGTGAATGGTCATGTGATATGTGTATTCAGGCATATTAGCATGGACAGAGATTATTTCTGAAAGTGTGCTGAAACACACATGTGGACAATTTTCATTTTAATTTGCAGATTTAAAAGGAAAACATATTAGTATGGATGCAGTCCAAGTTTCCCAGAAAGCTGTGACAGTGAGCCAGCAGCTAAATGGAATGCAGCCTAATTAACTTTATTATTTACACCTGCGCTTTTCCCTCAGTGACATGTCAAAAAAGCCTTTAAGATGGAAATATGAATGTCACCTTAATTTTTATGAGCATATGTTATTTTTATGACAGATTTTATGACTGTTCAGCACTGTTGATGTCGAAGAGGGAAAAAAGCTGCAAGTAAATGGAAATATTGTGTGGGCTGACATGACTGAGACGCTTTGAGGTTTCAGTGTATTGCCACAGTTCAGCTGAAGTTCATAGACCTCCAGCACTTTGCAGATTTCACCATTCTTTCACCATTTCACCCAAATGAGGCTTTGCCAGCTGTTTATTTCCCTTGTGCAGAAATTAATTAAACGCAGTTATTCACTTAAAAGAAAGAGGGTTTTTATGTTTTATCAAACTTCTTCTAAGAATTAAAACAATCAGTCAACTCATGCATAAGAAACATTATGCTTCAAAAGTCTTTGTCTATAATTTAGTCAACGTAAAAATTTGACAGTATTTATAATCTCAGTACCTCATATGAACAGCCTGCATGCTTTTGAGATCCTGATTAATGATATCTGAGTCCAGCACCCAACACACTCCTTTGCTCTCTGCTCCCTCCTCCTCTTGTTTTCCTCCCTCCCTACAGGTCATTAAACATGGATTGTGAGAACCAGGAGAAGGATAAAGATGGTAACCCCACGACAGGGTCTTTCAATAACAGCAACACAAACAACAGTGAGTGTTACTCACATGGCAAGTCTTGGAATTTACTAAAAGCATTTTTTCACACCACTATTTTTTAAATTCTACCGGCGCCTTCAAAGCCATAACTTTTAAGTATTTGTTAATGTTTGTCTTGTTTTGCAGGTATTCAGACTATAGACTCCACACAGGCACTGTTCCTACCCATAGGAGCATCTGTGTCTCTACTAGTCATGTTCTTCTTCTTTGACTCAGTTCAGGTGGTCTTCACCATCTGCACTGCAGGTAACTGTCGCTCTTGGACACAACATGGAAACATGACATTAAATTAGTTTTTATTCAGTAGTTTCTGTAGGCAGCTCCTTTTCCACTTAAGGATAAACACTAGTAGCAGTATGAACAACTGACTCCTAATAAAGAGTCAAGGACTGAAGTGAATGATCAGCAAGTGGTCTATAAACAAATACAACAAATGGCCTACATGAGACGATATGCAGCATTTATCTAAACAAATTAACAACAGGATATATTGCAAGCCATAATTTATTAAATATTACAATTGATGTCAGTTGACTTACAGTGATGTAAGACAATGTAACATTGGCTTAATGCTATCATGTAAATTGCTATCAAACACTCTCTGCAATGCATTCAAAGTTATATTAATCAATAAACATGTCACAACAAAATAAAAAGCAGTAAAATGGCTTTACTTTAATGAATGTGCATTAGGAAAAAATGGTATTAGCGGACTTCATAGTGTGCAACACATTAACCAAACAGGAGGCAAACAACAATAATGAACTTAATTCCTCCCTTAGTCTTTCTGACAGTTGCGCACTGGGGAGAAGGCCTCTTTTCTGCACTTACTATTGAAACTGTAAAGATCATTAGCTGCCCCATTAAAGCTGACAGTATTAGGCTTTTGGTTTCACTGCAATTCTTTGTTCTTGTCCTCAGTTCTTGCAACAATTGCATTTGCATTCCTCTTGTTGCCAATGTGCCAGTATCTGACCAGACCCTGCTCCCCACAGAACAAGTAAGGAAGTCATGTGGATTCTTTGTGTCTTTAAATCCTGTCTGTTGGTCAAGCTGCTGCATGCTGTTCTGTGTGTCTTTCAGTAAATGTTAATTACATTCTGTGACTCAGCCGAGCAGAATTTTTGAATAATGGTCAATTCTCAGAAAAATGTTGATTTCTCTTGAGTTTGAAAATGAAATACAAAGCTGTTTGCATGACTCATTTCCATCAAGAGTAATGCTTTGGGTGAAATAGCTGTATAGTTAGTTGTTATTGTTAATGTTGTTGTTGCTAACATTATTATTATTATTGTTGTTGTTGTTGTTGTTGTTGTTTGTAAGTCAGTAGGATTGAGCAGGGTAGTTTGTTTTATATTGTGTAATGTTGTAGGTTATGTAGTTTTAAAGCTACAGTACCTTTTAATAAGAGTTTGGTTTGGAGTCTAATTTATTTCATCCAATGTTGTTTGTCATGTTCAATGCTTTGGATTTGGTCCATTAAAATCCATTCAGCTCAAATGTCTGGACACAGTCACACTAGTAAAGCACAAAAAATCACTGACATCTCAACCCACCTACTCAATAACTATGTTGTACACCTCTCTCTAGTTACAGATTACTATCTAGTTTCAGTAAACCTTTGTCTCCTTTGCAGAGCCAGTAATAACCCCACCTCCAACCCAAATACCCTTTTCTGCCCTGGTTGTACAGGATTTTCTGCAGAAAATCAGTTAGTCAAGGTGGTGGGGGTGGGGGTGTGGTGATGCTGCATATTAGTCTGCTGTG
>JANJYP010025001.1:0-18076 GCA_024605115.1 Rastrelliger brachysoma | reverse complement strand
CAAGATGAATCAACAACAGCTGCTTGAGAAAGGAAAAAAAAACATATCTAAAAACTATTTTTATACATGCCTGCAAAGATGTTATTAGCTTCCTACTGCAAATGCAACCCTAAATGTGTTTCTGTGCTCAGACATTGGTACATTGAGACCTTGGTAAGAACAGCCAGTAAAACTTAGAGGTGTCTTTGGGACTTTATTGGGTCCACTTTCTCGGGTCATGAAGCTGGGCTGCTCGTCCAGAGGATCGTGTACAGTAGCAGCAGCTTTCATTTCAGCTTCTTGCTTTCAGTCATTTCGTGTAAGCTCAGCAGTCAGCAAAGAGAAACCAACCCGCAGATGCTACAACGAGCTAGCTTACTAACATTAACCTATGAGACTAAGCTATTTTTAAAATTACTCTCACATTAACATTAGATAATCAGTTGTGGGTGGCACAGTATTTTGTCTCGAGTGATATGATTAGCAGCCCACTATTACAACGCAGAACAGCAACGTAATTCAAGCTAGCAGCCCTGACTCCGTTAAAACAAAACGATACAACTTACAAGCATGCCCCTTCTTTGTGTGAGACTTCTGAGTTGGGTGTATTAAATAGTTATTTATTCATTTCACATAACACACAACTATTTCTCTCTCCACACCTAGTATGACTCCAAATGTTATTGTCCCGTTGGTGGTCTCTTCGTTATTGTTGCAGCTGTTGCTGCGCCTTGACGGCAGGAACACCGAGACCAATCAGAAGCATTCTTCCTGGGAAAAGAGGCGGGATCTTCAGATGGTATCGTAGCAACTCGGTCGAAAAAGAAGTTTATTGTCGTGCACCCTCCGGCAGAGGCTAAATAAACTGCAACTATAATATCCGTCTCTCTAAAAATATGTCAATTCAATAATAGTAATAATAAAAAAAATAAAACTACTTAATTGTTTAATGATATGAGATATACTGNTGCACCCTCCGGCAGAGGCTAAATAAACTGCAACTATAATATGAAAAAAAATATGTCAATTCAATAATAGTAATAGTAATAATAAAAAAAAATAAAACTACTTAATTGTTTAATGATATAAGATATACTATATACAAAATAAATAGATAAAAACAACAACAACTGATAATTCCAATTATTATTAATAACAACAATAATAATACTTACTTGTCATTATACAAGTTACGACACATCACACGATGTAAATTCAATATTATACCAGAATTGGCTTCCACACTATTTGTGATGCCACAAATAATGCTTGTACCCTTATCCTCTCTGCACATCATTTTACACAATGAATAACACCTTCAGCTGTAGGAACAAGAAGAAAAAACGTTTTTCCATGTGCACACAAGTATATGTGTGATTAACCAACATCTCATAACATTTACTTGATTTGGACATGAAAAGTGCTTTTTTGTTACAGCTTTGTTACTTTTTGTTTTGTTACAGCTAATTAAATGATGGTGGAGCACAGAAATTCACAGGGGCCAACATTCTTGATTTTCATTTTGTTTTAATTCAAACATGTAAGAAAAAAGTTCTTATACGACAAGCGATACAAGTAATACTGGCAGTGCAAAAAATAAAAGCAGCTTTGATTATATGAGTCAGTCTGCTCTGGCATCAGTAGAGAGGGTTACTGCATATTTCTGATGGACAGTAACAGTTAAGAATGTCGATTCTGCAGCAGAGGGGACAAGCTGCCTCCTTGCAATGCTTCTTAGGAGAATGGCTTCACAATCTTCATGGAGATGTAGTTCTGTGGATATGGAATGGACATTACACATTATATTTCACTCAGACTATGAAATACTGAGAAAAAGTATGTGTGATTTAAAAATGGAGTGTAAAGAACTTTTCAAATCAAGAAACTGAGAAAACTGATTGTGCTTACAGGTAGAGAGTAGAGCAGGATCCCCAAGAACAACAGAACCAGCAGAAGAACAATTGTCAAGATGAAAATCCATTTGAATCTGCGCCAAACTATGAACTTCATGGTTTTGCAAGGGTTCGTAAACCAGAAGAATGACGTGTCAGGGCGACTGTTGAACAAGAAACAGAGATTTTCACACAATGTAAATTCACACAAAACAATTCAAAATTTAGTGTCTAGGAGCCAGATCTTTTTACTTAGGTGGGTCCAGTTTAGGATTCATGTTGGGCTCATCTCTGCCTTTCCCAGCTGGCCTCTCTTCCATCTCCTTCTCCTCCACTATTTCCAGGGTCATCTCCACTTTCCCCTGAGAAATAGTGAAACATAATCACAAACAGGTACTAGAATAATATAACTAGGATCTGTGCTGTGGATAGTAACATACACCAAGCACATGTTTCCCATCCTGCTCAATGGCACATGGCCACCAGCCTCGTACAGACTTCTGAGAGAAGAGTGAGTTGGGCTGTGGTTTCTTTGAGGAGACTGCACCTCCCATTCCTGGCAACATCTTCAGGTTGCACTTCTCTGGGCTTTTAGCAGGAGGGATTAGATTGAGTAAGTCCAGCTCAACTGAACCTGTCACAAAGATATGGATGGGAAATACACATTATTATAGTTCTCAGTCTCTCACACCTTTCCCTTTGCATGTTCATGGCATTGATGGATGACAATATTTCACCTAAGTAGTCATCCAGTGAGAATTTGTCATTGTCCCATATCTGGATGATCAACTTGGGAGGAATTCGGAATTCAGTTTTGTCCAAATTCCAAAAGTGTTCCTATAAACAGACAGAAAAACATAGATGATATGGTTATAAACAACAACCATTTACACTGCAGGAACAATGTTTTGCCATGATTTTACTCACTTTTCTTGAGACAACGCACAGCTGTTCTGCAGGCAGGTACTCAAACCCAAAGATGAACCTCCAGTTGAAATTTCCATCACCATCCAGAGACCTGTAATGAACATCAGTTTTCTGCTTGTCCTCCTCCATTCCTGGCATCCACCTAGGACACATGGCACAAATGTGTTTTGTGTTTTTTTTTTTGTTTTGTTTTGTTTTTAAACCATATCATTAGGGGTACAGCATAATGACAAAGTAAACAGCAAAAATAACTGTACCCTTTAACATAGATGTCGCTCATGTTTTCTCCAGTGATGCTTGTTTCATCCAGAATAACATCAGTCGTGTTCCAAATGATGGCACGCAAGTAGTACCTATTTAAAAGATTTCATTATATTTCATGCTCAATAAGTTAAAAGAGTATTATTTTGTCAAGCATTTCCTACTTCTTGGCTTTGCGTGGAGTGATATCACATGGAGGCCCTGGCAAACCAAGATTCTTGGGGAAGATGTCCACCCACATCTGAATTTGTCCCTGCATTTGAAAAAAGGATGCTTAATTTAACCAAAACTTATCATACAGTAACATTCATATTATTATTTTACAAAACTTTGTATTTTTGTCTTTGCTACAAGATGAAGTTTTAGTGCTGTTATTTTAACCTGAGACAAATTGGGTTGGTGGGAGCTGTGCAGGGTTCTGGTCTCGACATGCTCAGGTACCAAGCCCTGGTCTCTGAGAACATGCAGGGCTAGTCTCTCTCTTGCTGGTCCCAAGTGTGGGTGGATCACCGTGTTTGCCTCTGAAAGTGACACAGCAGTCAACAAAGGATGCTGATGAAAGGATATTATATCGCTTTAACTTCATATAAAAGACACAGTGAATGTGACAATAGAAGTAATAAATCCACAAATTATACACTGTGACAAGCAGTACCAAAATCTTGCAGGTTGTATAGTTTTCCTCCGAGAGACACTGAGGTGCCATCTCTTTCTATGTTTGGAGGCGGGATGCCTCTCACCCTGGCCACATTCCCGAGGATCTCAGAGGGCTTCAGCTGGTCTCTCCATTGATTAATTCCTGAGCTGTAAGAAAATGGTACCAACAGAGCCTTATACAACTCATTTCACTTTAATCATAGAATGTAGGTAAGGTAGGATGTGTCAGTTGTACTGAAGATGTGGTACTTATGGTCACACTTCACAAATGCAAGGGCAAATAAATTGACAAAGAACTCATACTTACACACAATACGTTTGTGGCAGGCCACAGCAGGACCTGAAACGGGACAGAAGTCTGTTCTCCAGATCAATGATTGTCTCACCCACTTTTTCATCCCTGCTCAGTAAGTCGTAGTCATACACAGAAATCTTCAGATCCTTATCATGAGGCAGGAAGCAGGACAGCTCAAACATTCTAGACAATATGGAGAACATCACATAATGAGTTTCTTGCTCCATCACCTCTCTTTACACAAACTCATGAACTCCAAATTGGCCTCAATATTTTAATGATGAAAATTAAAAATTCACAAAAAGAGCAAGACATATTAGTGTCTCACCTCCCAAACTCTGGATGGAGGGTGTTCGGTTTGTAGTTATCTCTGTCATCCACTGTTTTCCTACCAAGTGTAATCTTAATGTATGGGTCACACTGAAATGAGAATGCAAAACAGATATGATCTTTGCATCAGTGGCTGCAAGCATCTTTTTCACCATTTGTACACATATACAGACAGGGGAAAAATTAAAGGGAAAAACATGGGAAAAAAATAGAGAAACCATACAAATGTGGATGCTTCTGTGCACCAGCCCTCACTGAATGGCTTGGTGATGTAATGTGAATATAATGCTCAGGCCTTTACAGTCAGTAAAGCAAAGACCAAATAGACCGTGAGAAAAAATTCTATGATGTAAACTTTCATCTACAAATCTTTAATTGTCTCTGATGCTGTACATCATTTTGTTGTTGTTCATTCCTTGCAGTAGTTACACTGACTTGGCAAATGGCACTGGAGCTGTTCTGAAATGGTGTGGAGGTCTGATTCCATACGAAGACATTTCACTTTTTTCTTCAATTTGTCACCCATCTATACACACTAATACAAATATAGAGCTTTTTTTTTCTCACTAAACAAAGATTGTTGAATTGAGCTTAGTATAAAACTCACCATGCCATTTGTATCCTTTGGCTGCAGGTCAATACAGCGCACCACATAAAGTCTGACGAGACACTCCTGAGGTCCACTTTCAGGAAGCTCTCTGAATTGGCGAGGTGGAGTCGGGACCCCTGGGTCATCAGGTAGTGGGTAAATCTTGAAGGAACCCTATATTACACCAAAGGCGACAGCACCATTAGTTATAACATCTCATCTTTTTGGAGGGTAGAATGATTGGAGTGATACACTGATGATGAAACAGATTGTGGAGTTGAAGATGATAAATGGGCAACTTTAACCACCACCTGAGGAATCACCTGTCCAAATGAAAGAAGATGCTAGGCTGTTTTATATATTAATAGGTACTGAATCATTTTATTCCAGAAATAAATATATTTTTATTTTCCCATGTCCATTAAGCATGTACCTTAAAATCATTTTGCTGATATCGTGCCTACCTGTCTATATTAAAATGCAACATTATAATTCAAGTGTATAACAACACAATTAAAAACCTGTAAAGACAAACATGAAACATATACAACATATATTTAAAAGCAGTAAAACCTAAAAAAAAGAATAAAATCTATCATATCCTTTAAATCTAACCCTGAATATACAAATCAGCTAGGCAGCTACAATTTAAAACTATTCTTTGACTATAGTTGAAATTCTTAAATTATCCACCAGAGGGTGGACAAAGGCTAGACAATGTGACTGTTAAAGGCAAAATAAGAGAGAGCTTCAATTACAGTTCAGTTAAATTGGAAGGATATGATAGTTTCCCAGTGTTTAGCCTCTTTACCTTGAACTCTCCCACCACTGAAGGGTCATCCTCTTCATCTTCAGTCTTTCCTCGCTGCAGCTTGAAAGTGCTGCAGAAGTCAGTGAGTCCTTTGAATTGGGCAACCTCTTCTAATTCACTGTTAAAAACCTGAGAACCACAAAACACAGTAACACAGATACATATATGACATAAAAAGGTCAACAAGCCACATTTCAGTTTCCAAAACAACCAAACACAAATTTCATCCCTGTACCAGTGTATTATGCTGCATAAAACAGTCAAACTTTATTGTGAGCTTTGAACCTAACTATATTTCATACCTTATTATTCAGATAATTTTAAGAACCAAATTCTGTATTTTGCTAATGTGAGTATCTGAGGATATACAGCTGTATGCAAAAGTTTTGGCACTCCTTGATGAATAACAGATTTTGGTGATTTTTTTTAATTGAAGAAAATATAAACACAGCCTTTCTAGAAATTGAAAAAAGCTAGTGTCTGTCATGAATTGAAAATAAATAAATAAATAAAAGCATTGTGACAGTTAATATTATATTGTTAATAATGAACTAGGGAGCTGTGTTGAAAAAGGACTTGCAGGTTAAACTAAATGCAGAGGTGTGGTCAGATGCTTTTGTTTTTACTAAGAAAATATTTACATGCAAATCTACATATGGGAGAGTCAGAATAGGACTTTACACAGGGCGCAGGGCACTCCTCACTTTCTACACAAAATTAATCCCCAGATTCTCCCTTTTGTGTTTAGTATAAAACAGAAGTACAAACCAACTACCACTGTATCCAGCAATGCCTAGATATTGGAAAAATGTGGCTAAGGAAGTTAGATAAATTTTCCATAAACAATTGCACTAGACCCAGTAATGTTTCATCTAAGTACACCTACAGGTCAGCTCTCTTTATTTACTGGACAGCTGACTTTAATGTGTAAACTGCTTCTAACAAGGCAACATATTCTGTTCTAGTGTATTCAGGAGAACCCTCCCTTATTTAAGGGTACAGAGAAACATTCAAGGTTTTTCTTATGAAATATATCAGCACTATTTTTAAAGGTAGTAACAGCATCTTTTGTAATGCATGGCAGTCCCTGCTTACCTTAACCTTATCTTTACAACCTTAACTTATCTTATAACAACCTTACCTTATCTTCACAAGTAAGTCATAGGCTGTTAAATTTCCTCCTATGAAATGACCCTAATTATGCAAATACTATGCACAACTGTGCTGTCTGTTTTTTTTGTTGTTGTTGTTGCTAATACAAAAATCAATAAAATATATATATATATATATATTTTTTTTAAACGCTGGTATGTGAAAAAGTTTTGGCGTTACCCCACGTTAAAAAAAAAACTTTTTACAGGCAGCTTAAATTTTCACCCATTCCTTCACTGCAAAAGGCTTGTAGTGCTGCTGTATTCTTGGGCCATCCTGCATTAACAGTAGAATAGTTCACCACCACTCCTAAGTCTGCTAAATCTTCCTGCAGGTTTTACGGACCTCCACAGTTGCCCTAAACTGCCAATTTATAAATTTCAGATTGTGAAAACGGCAAGTTAACAACAATTTAACAAAAAATGAAATGACTTTCATTTTCAGAATCACAGTACACAGCTGCATAGGAGAACCTGTGGTTTTTGATCGGTCACACAAAGTTTGTCAGTATTTGCTTTGTAAAGCTTTGAAAGCAGAACCTTGCAGACATTTTCTAATCACAGTTGTTAATATGCCCAGGCATAAGGATTAGGGCTAGAATCTGAGACTTCAGAACACAAGGTGCATAAACATTTGCACACTGCATAATGATGTTCTCATTTATTTAAGTTGCTCACTTAATGACTTAAAAAGAATAAATAAATTGTTTGTTTGTATAAAGTATTGTGTTTTTTCCATATCATAAGGAGATTGTTATGTTTAAATCTGTTCAACTTATCAAAGGTACACAAATGCATGAATACAACTGTATACAACTACAAAGTTCTGTTGACAAAACAGACTAATAGTCACAGGCTGTATTTTTTAACCACCACAAACACAAAAACCAGATTGAGTCATTATTGTGTTTTCACAGTGTGTGATAACATGTTCTCACCTGTAATGTGTCATATCCCTTTTTCAGGTACGGCCCACACTTCTCTTGCTCTCCCACAGAGGCATAAAACTTACTCCACCAGTCTACTGCCTCCTCTTCCTACATGATGGAAAGAAACAATGAATTTAGTATTTTTAGAGATGCTATTTATCAGTTGCATATCTGTGAAAATATAAAGTCTCACCTTTTCAGCCTGAACCTGCAAAGTGGGATGCAAACAAATATAACGTCAATAAAATCAATAAAAAGAAGCAGCTGGGAAATACTGTCTAGCTACTTTTGTGAGTGCAATATTATTTACCTCAGTTTTCACGATTGGACTCTTCTCAATGTCTATGACAACATCTCCCTGTGCAGCCGCTATCATTGCAACTACAAAGTTAATGAATAGGTTATGATAAGTTTCTAGCATACTGTGTAGTGTGCTGTATGCTTGTGTGAGAATCATGCATGTGTGTACCTCTAGCAGACATGCAGAATTCATCGTTAATGCGATACGGGTCACAGCGGAACTCCTCCAGGCAATCGATAGTACACTGACCCACTACAGGTTTCCTACCAAATGGTCGGTGGTCGATTACTTTCAGGACAATAGGAGGGGTGTACATCTCCTCTTTAGGAAGAAGCTAGGTGAAATAAGCATAAAAAGGTCATGCAAAAATCATTTAAAATCAATATGCGAACGAGTTACAAATGTATGAATATTTGGAGCAGGACTAGAAGGTTTCTAAATTTAAGTAAAGTGCTTTGAATTGAACTCAGTTGAACTGAGGTTTGTGCATTAGTACCACTTTGAGTAGTAGCACAGATCCGGGGAAGTTGGGGTTCTTCTTGAAGTTCTTGATTACGGCAGTTTGAACAATCTCACCACCACATTCCACTATCAAACTGGGAGAGGAAATTGTGGCCAACTGGTAAGTCTTCATGTTCCTCAAGCCCCAAGTCAAGACCTGGGATAAAGAATACATCAACACACTTAGAAAAACCAGACTGGGTAGATTAAAATATCAACATGGTGGTATGAGATAAGTCGAAACAGACATAAAGGGCTGGGCTGGTCTTGTCTGATCATGTCATGTGTGTGATGGGAATTTATAGCAGCTGGCAAACAAGCTGGATGATTTGATGATGTACCTCAATTGCAGTAAGCTGCACTACAGGCCTGATTCCCTGGGGAACCATGTACAGGTTCTCCCCTCGCCGAGGAGGGACCAGAGGCAGATCTCCCTCATTCGCCTAGAGAGCAAAGTAATGCGTTACCTTCTAAGCGTAGTTTCATAAATTTATGGTGCAGTACAATTGAGTTTTTATCACTTCTTCTTTACCTTGTCCTTCAGCAGAAGTTCAGCAGCCAGCAGTACTTCTCCTGCATTGCGACCTTTTTTGGTGACTGGAAACCACAGCAGCTTCGGGCTGACAGCCACATTGGGGTTCAGTTTCACTACTGGGGGGCATGTACAGCGACCCATGGGTTCATCTTTACCCTAGTTAAAAGTCCAGCAGCACACAAAACTTCCATATAAATCATGAACTTCGGCTGTATTTCTAGAAAAAAATGTATGTATATATCTGATGATCAGATTAATAGAAATATGTCACTTAAAGTATATCACGCACCACTTGATCACTGTCATACAGTTCCAAAACTACATCAGGAGGGTTGCGGGCAATGGTCTGCGGGTCTCCATAGATTTCAATATCCTCAAAGATGATAGTCTGATCCCACGTAGGGTTCAGAGTCGTTCTTATGACTTCCGTGGTCTTACTCATGTGCAGGAATGACACATGGGCATAAGGATCTGGTAAAGACAAAGGCATTATTGTGATTGAAACATGACACCTTTAAAATTAGTCATTCTTACTTGCAAAATTGTACATCACGAGTAAGTTATATTTATTCCTCTTGGGTTTTACATTCTCTAGTCATTCTGAGACACAAGTTCTGTGATTTAATTGTTTACCTGAGAAACTGTCTTTGTCCATGGCACAGAGATTCCTTGCCTGATACACGTACACTCTCAGATGGTAAATGTAAGACCCTGAAGGGAGACCAAGTTTATCACTGTTCAGGAATTTATCATCACTAAGAAAAATATAATCTTACAGGACACTTGCTACTGAATGCTACTGATTAGGCATTTGCACATATTAATTCAGAGCTTACTGACTTCTTTATTCAGTGTTATCTTGCATTAGGACCAGTCAGGAAATTGCAATTAAGGGAGCATGAATGCTTTAATCAGCATCAGTGACTTGACATAAACTAAATACTTACGGTTAAAGTGGCAGGAAACAGTGGGTGTGTTGGCACCAAATCGCTTGGCTGCATCCGTTTTACTAGCCTTTTCATCAACATCAACCCCCTGTTAAGAAAACACATGGCGAGGTACTTAAAGGAATGTGTCACTGCAAACATCTGTGCAAAACTGAAGAAAATGTGAAGAAAATAATGCAGAACCAAAAATAAACTTCCTGTATTATATGCCCAGATATAACAAGAATAGCCACAAAAGAATAATGAGAGGATATGACTCAGATGGCATGAAGTAACTAGTAATGTTTCTATGGCAACTGCCTCATGAGGGGACACTTACACCATTCATTTAGTACTTAGGTAGTTTAAGTAACACTCACTAATGCCCCTTCTAGTCTGAAAATGGCAGAGGCCCCGATGCGGTCAGATGGGACCATCTTTCTCCTCCAACGGCGGCGGCGGAATGTGTCAGAGGTGCGTTCTTTCCTGTGGAACTTCCAGCCAATCAGTGAAGAGTATTCCCAGCCTTCCCCTGGATCTCGTCTCTGTCGAAGAGACAAGGACAAAATAAGATTGGGAAACTGCACTCACAACAATCGTTCTACTACTGAATCTACTGAAATTCTCATGTATTTTGTCCTCACCTCAACAGCAACCACTTTGTCAGATATTTTCTTCCTCGGTCTTATGAGCCTCTTCCTGCGGTGGACATGGTACATCTTTTCTGCTGCAACCCAGGATTTGGGCTTATCATCCGGAGGAATGGTAACCCCATATTCCCAACCTATGCCCAGGAGACACATACACCTGGTTAGATGAGCAGTATTTCATTCATGAAATCAAATTTTAGATTTTTATCACATACTTTTTATTTAAATAAAATTGTTCTTTACCTCTTTCATCTACAGCTCTATTGCTGTCAAAACTCCACTCATCCTCCCAGGTCCATCCTGATGGACACTCAAAATCAGCTGGGTTTTGAGCCTTTTCTCCATTCTAAACAACACAGACATCCATTTATGTATGTGATGTGCAGTATATCTGTATATTTGTAGTATTTGGTGCTTAAAAATTCTTGTTTTTGTTTGGCTGAACACTAATACAAACAATATTAAATAGCATTTAATTGTTCAGATATATGCATAGATATACAAATGCAGACGACAACTTTAGACTAATGTTATAATAATAACAATCTTTAAAGCTGTTTTAACCCATTTTGGGGGGCCTGTACTCACATCTAGTACTCATTCTCCTTTTTTTTTGCTTTGCACTGCTCCCAAAGGTAACATCTGGCTTGTTTGTAACTAAATGTTCCACCATGCTCTCCTAAAATTTGCTAAATTTGTCTGCTTTCCATTAGGTAATTAGAACTTTTTTCATCTGAAAACAGCTGCCCTACTGTGCGTGTGTTGAGACCAGTGAGACTGAATAAAATCAGTAAACACTATGCCATAAAACAAAAACACTAAAAGGTCCCAGACCTGAAGGTAACTACAGTAGGGTGATGAGTCTCTGGGTATCCTACTACAGCTGACCCCTTATTTCTTATTAAATTAGAAGTATAATTTTGACTATTCAGAGCAAGTATAACCATAAAGTGCAGTCATGTGTGTGCGTGCATGCGTGTGTGTGTATTTTTGGCAAGAACATTATGTTGTACCACATCCGTGAAGGGCATTGCAGCATGCTTCCACTCTCCACCAGGGAACCGTGTTTCATTCTCAAAAACTTCATCTGTGAACTCTGTGTGGCCCGCATCTGCTTCTGTCAACAGGCTGTAGAAGACCAAAACAACACACATGGGGGGGCTCTGTGACTCAGACAATAGCTATGCAGGACTATGATGAAGAGAGAAGAACAGCTCAGGAAGACAGGCTTAAGAAAGCTAAAATTATTTACATGAACCTTGGTGGGTAAACACTTAAGAAGTAGGAGGCCATCAGGGAGGGAAGGAGACCTCCTTATGCCAAAACACTGAGGCTCAAAAATTCTATTTCACTTCCTGCAATTGTGTTTGCAATATGATATGTTACTGTGGCTGGTACAAGAAGTAATTTGTGATTACTGCCAGTTAATAGAAGATAAAGTTGAACAGGGCTGTTCAAATGCACAGTGACAGCAGGATGTTTATCCTTGAAACATGCAAGCCATTAATCACAGTAGACCATGTTTATAAACATACCATCGCTCAGGGTCCACAAACCATTCTTGCTCCCATTCCCATCCACGTGGTGGCAGAAAGCGTTCTTGTTTGAGTTTCACTTTCCCAGTCACATCTGAGAACTTATGGCGGCCAACCAGGCCAGTGGTACCCCACTTCCCTAAAATCTGGGCCTGGTTCTCATACTGCATNTTTATAAACATACCATCGCTCAGGGTCCACAAACCATTCTTGATCCCATTCCCATCCACGTGGTGGCAGAAAGCGTTCTTGTTTGAGTTTCACTTTCCCAGTTACATCTGAGAACTTATGGCGGCCAACCAGGCCAGTGGTACCCCACTTCCCTAAAATCTGGGCCTGGTTCTCATACTGCACAGAGAAGGCAAGAGATGAGACACATTTTTTTCATAACAGAAATGTTATGGAAACCACAAGCATACAAGAACAATCGATTAGACTTACAAATAAGACACAAACAAGAATTGATCTTTTATTTACAAACAAAGATGATAGGATAGTCAAGACATATAATTTCCTAATTGGCATCTCTGACCATAACTGCATCTTCTTGTCTAGAAAGCTCAATAATTCAAGGTTTACCAGGCCATCTAATGCCCACCCCTCCCCCGGTTTTAATATAATTTCAAGGAATCAGCTACAAAACCTCAGTGAGGAAAAAACTTTGACTGGGAGGAAACCCTTCTATTTAACAACATAGAAACCAGCTGGTATTACTAAAAAATGTGACGTCTCTTCATACCAGGAGAGGAAAGAGCAGGGCCAACACACGTAGTGGCCTACCATGGCTCGACCAAAACTGTAGGGACCTGATTATTATTAATAAAATAGTGCAGTATCTTAGAAAGACCAAAGAAATTTTTTTCTTATAACTTTCTACAACAGAAAATACAAAGGGTAACGGGTTGATGGTGTGGCAAACCTTAAATAAACTATTAGGTAGGGATAACAAGCACAAAACAAACTCTGGAAATAAAAATCGATAATGTCTTGGTGAAGGATCCTGTATGAATCGTTAACACTTTTAATAATTATTTTTTAGACAGCTTGCCTGAAATAACAAAACAGCCAGTATACTGCCAATCATTTCCAAGGTAGGTTGGTAGGTAGTGAAACCAATTGAACAACTATATAAAAAGCCATCAAGATATTTATCAGAAAATCATATTTTTCTCATCATTGTCCTATTCTTGTGAGGTACAACCTTCTGAGTTTTGAAAATCTTAAAAGTTTTAAATATAGCTGCCTTATCTACAAAACTCTCAACGGACTGGAGGCAACAACACACATCACCAGATCCACCTCCAGGGGGGACTGTGAGGTGCAGTATAGACGTAGCCATATAGGCCAAAAGTAACTGTTAAAGGCAGCACATATGAGAATAGTCTCCCAAACTCAATCAGAGACATTTCCACTCTTAATGCATTTAAAAAAAAAAACAGCTTAAAACATGGTTACTGCCCCTCCAAATGAAATACTGATCAGCAATATACAGTATAATTGTAGCCCTTTTGTTACTGTAATCTATTGAATACCTGCTGCTAATAGTGTGTCTTCTTTTATATTTATACAAATAGTAATATCATGCAGCAATGCCTAGCTACATGGTATTGCTATATTTTTGTTTTGTATTGCTTTGCTTTGCTTTGCTTTGCCTTGTTTGTAAGTACCATTGATGGAAATTAGTCTGGAGCTACATCTGGCATATTTACACAACCATTAATATGTACTGTCTTTGCCAAATAAACAATAAATAAAATAAATAAATGAATGAAAAAAAAAATGTATTCTAAAAAAAAAAGATTGTCTGTACCATACCATTTCAGCATATACACTGAAGTTTCCTTCTGAGAAGCTGTTGAACTTCTTCTCATGTGCAGACAGGCCGAGCCACATGTTGATCCGCAGCTGGACAGGAATCTTCAGGCCTTTGTTTTTGTCCATTGGGTACTGAAAAAGCAGAATTTATGAGAGTGTAAGACTCCTTCTGAAATTTAATAATGAAATACATTTAATTAAATTGGATGTGTAATACCTGTTGAACAATTGCAATAATAAATAAACATCTATTACCTTTGAGTTAAAGGGTTATTATGTATTGTAGAAGTATTCTTGTACCTGCATGAAGATGGTCTGAGTCTTTCCACAGTATTTGCCACAGGCTTGTTCACTGAAGTTGGAGTACAAAATCTGGTTTGCTGGGACTCGGGCAAAAGCCACACGCTTCTCTCCTCTCAGCATCCAGATGATCACATCTGGCATGCTGTTCTGAGGCTGATGGAGACATAACATTTCATACTGAAGTTTTGTTTCTTTTTTAGCCATATCATATTTTTTCTCAAGTTAGCAACCTGGAATCATTGCAGTGAAAAGCAACCTTAGCATTGTTTTTTTTTGTTTGTTTGTTTGTTTGCTGACCTCCACTGCTAGCTTCTTGATTCTGTCCAACCAGTCTTCAATGTCACTGACAGTAGCTCTGACATCTGTGGCTTCTTCTCTCATGCGACTGGCCATCTGTCTGAGGCTCTCTAAAGCAGCATCACGCAGGCTTTTTATTTGGAGATCCAGTGCAGTCACATTGGGCTGGCTCTCCAGCAATGGAAGCTGGAAACTGTCAAAATGTTGTTAGTGAAAGTAAGATTGCACAGGAACAACACAGCATTAACCAAACTTTACCCACCAGGCAGCTGTGATTGTATTTGACCTAACATTTCAGATTCCAAATTACAGGTTACATTATAGCATTACATAATACAAACAACACACAGGTGCAGTGATGGATCTCTGTGGTTCTATCTTACCTGTTAAGGTCCTCAATCATGTGGTTGATGAGTTTGAGCCAAATTTCTGCCAGACGTGTGTCAGATACCTTGGCTGAAATGGCTGTTTTTAGAGAGGTAAGATGGGACTCCTAAAATAAATGACAAAGATTAAAGTAGGGCTAGCCAATATATCAATATTATATCAATATCGTGATATGAGACTAAAATTTTGGATATTACAATATCGTAATATAGCATAGGTGTTTTTTCCTGATGTTCTAGCTATTCAGCCTAGCCCTCACTGNGCCAATATATCAATATTATATCAATATCGTGATATGAGACTAGATATCGTCTTAAATTTTGGATATTACAATATCGTAATATAGCATAGGTGTTTTTTCCTGATGTTCTAGCTATTCAGCCTAGCCCTCACTAGGTGTAACTGACTGGCTAGTTTGGCATATATCATTTTTCCTGACTCCGTGTAATTGTCTGAACTTACCATTACCATTACCACTATTTTAGCTGTTCTATTATTTGCCTTTTATCCACTTTGTCATTATAACCACATTATTGATGATTATTTCTCAAAAATCACATTGTGTAAATATTTTGTGAAAGCACATTCCAACAATATTGTCAAAATATCAATATTGAGGTATTCGGTCAATATTGNTGTGTAAATATTTTGTGAAAGCACATTCCAACAATATTGTCAGAATATCAATATTGAGGTATTCAGTCAATATTATCATTACTGTATATATTTGGTTTTATCCAATAGCCCAGCCATAGATTAAAGAATATTCTTGAGCACTGTACTATCTTCAAAGATATGTGCAATCTTTACACACGCAAAACATATTGTACAGATGTGTCACTGTGACTCATTCTCACCAGGCTTTCAGTGATAGAAAGGAGAATGTTGACACAGTCCAGACGGTAGCTGATGTCTTCCCAGTACGAAGTCAGGATAACTACAGGCTTTGTGTCAGCCCAGGGCAGGTAATAGTAGTGATTACCTGCAGGATACAAAATAAACACACCCAATCATGTTAAACACAAGTTGCGGAACTGACCAACCACTAAGATTGGCTGTCCATGCAGTTTTTTGATGTTGAAGAACTTTTAACAGTACACTGGACTGATTTATAGTTGTATAAATATTTATACTTTGAATGTTTTACTAAAAACAAATTTAAGATTAAAGATGTGCTATACTTAAATTAACACAACAGTTTGCCAGCTATCCAATTATTTACTTTGAAATACTCAAAACAGATTTACAGCTGAAAAATGAGAAACCTTTGACAATTACATGTAACAGTAATGAAGACTTTTTCACTGTTATGTTAGATTCATACCATCAAACACAGCAAAGCTGTACTGGGTTGTGGACGCCAGGGGCTTGCAGGTGGAGTCCAATTTGTTACCATAATTACCAATGCTGACTTCGAACTGGATTGGCTCGCCTGGTTCTTGGAGCATGCATGCACTGTGGAACACAGCGCAGAGAGAGTACTTTCTCCTGCGCTGGTATTTCTGCAGATGATTTCAAAATGAAGTGGCAGTGTTAGAGGTTCATTTAGGAATTTATTCCTACACTTTTCTCTTTCAGTTAAAAGTTACCCTCTCATGTACAAAGTACAAGTCAAGCACTGAATAAAGATGACAAGGAAAAGTTTCCTTGAATAACACATCAACTTTCAAAATTCCAAATCATGTACATAAAGGTCAAAAAAAAAAGTAAAAATAACAAGCACTACACAGGGTATATACAGTACCTGTGCCACCAGAATGTCGTCACTGGAGATATCATCTACATTCTTATCAACCTTCCCATCCAGCTGAGTGGACAGCTCAACAAGAACCCTCCCCCTGTAAGCCACCCCTTCATCCTGCAATGTATCAAAGTGCAACAATACCATTTATACATGAAAATGAAATATGATGTGAATAGTACAAACCATAGTAAGCCAAAATTTGTGAACCCTCAAAATTGAGGTGATGAGATCGTGTACCTTGCCAAAGTTGAGCTCCTCATATGGGTCAGGGAGGCCAGTAAATTCTCTTGGGCTGCCATACAGGTTGACATAGCAAGGACCAAAAGCTGGGAGAAAACCAACCTCAGATGTTGCAGTGCTCACTGTAACACACAGACATTACCATTAAAACCCAAACGCATATTCTCAAGGCTAAAAGAATGAGACAAAAGCACAGGAGTTATTTTTAAACAAGATGTATATTTACCACGTAGCTTGCAATAAAAATATGTGTATTTGGGTTTTAATGGGCCCCACTGTCATGAGACACATGAAAAGTCTTTCATCTACAGAGCTAAGGTCTGTTTTTGATGTAAAACAATAAAACTGTGATAACAAACCATAATTTCTTACATACATTCAGACATGTTGCCATTTTCACCCGGTGTGTCTGTTTTAAATAAAAAAACAAAACATATATATATATATTTAATATTATAGTGTAACATCCAAATTTAAAACGCACACAATCCAAAAAAAAGACTGAACCAATACCTTCAATCTCTCCTCCAGGTGAGGATATTTTGCTCAGATCTAAAAAAGTTGTTCCTATGGCATCATTCTTGGTTAGACGATCCCTGCCAAGAGTAAATTGACATATCAACTGTTGGCTGTGATATTATTATCAATTTTTTAGATGAGCATGAATGTATTTTAGCTCTTACCAGTCATACATAGTCAATTTGATGCGTTCACACATGGAAGGGAACTATAAAGGCAGGCAGTGCATTAATTAGTGCTGAAGGTTAAAGTGCAAATTTAAAATTTGAATCAAGCCTGTAAAATTGTACCTTGACTTGAAGATTGATGATTTGATTCCATTCTGGATTCGCATTTTTCTCAATGATTTTGGTGCACAGCTAAAACAAACAAACAGAAAGTTAGAAACATACAAAAACATTCAAAATACAAAATTTTGTCCTTTTACTTAATCATGAAATACCTTTTTCCCTGCAAAGCTGACTTCCAAATATGGATCCACCAAGTTTTTCCTGTCTCCATC
>JANJYP010024998.1:0-11452 GCA_024605115.1 Rastrelliger brachysoma | reverse complement strand
ATATTGACACACATTTAGTCCATGTATGTTATCGGCATATGTGTACAGAAGCTTGTATTAATTACAGAACCTTCTGCAAAGTTGCTCTGCGCATGCTCAAATCCTTCAAATTCTCAGTGAGCATTGATAAATGAAGTAATAGGCAGAAATCACAAGACCATCTTGTTTTACTTACGGATACTTCTCCAGATGCCTGAAATTTGGCCTACATAAAATGAAATAACCCCTATTTAGTAGTGTTATTGCGGTATATTAGTAATTGTTCCAGAAGCCTGTATCACAAAGTGCAACATCACTCACCTTTCAACTTTTTCTGCATCTTGTTTTCCTAGATGCTCCACCTCAACCTTTGGTTGCTGTCAAAGAGGAGGTTATCAGCAGAGCAGGTAGTGAACAGGGTGAAGAAGAAATGGAGGTGGACAGTGCTGATGAGCAGGAGGAAGAGGCAAGGAGTCAAAGTGGCCAGGCTCATGGTCAGGTCTCAAGGAGCAGCAACACTGGAGCCACCTTCAATACGCTTTCCTCCCTCAGCTGCCTGAGACCAGGTATTGTGCACTCTTAAAATTAAATGATTGATAAATGCAGTACTTTTTCAGTCAAAGCAATGAGTAAAAATGCTCATTGTATTTACTTTTAAATGTTTTTTAAATTACTTTAAAACACAACTATGAGATCAACAACTGTTTTGTCCTGCCCTAGGGGAGATCCCTGATGCAGCATTTATCCATGCTGCCAGAAAGCGACGACAACTGGCTCGAGAGCAGGGCGGTGAAGCCCCTCTGGTGGAGACAGAAACCCCAAAGAAACGGCTGGTACGAGAGGATCAAGATGCCAGTGACGATGAAGATGAGGAAGAGAAGAGGATTCGCTTCAGTGGAGTCAGGAACAAAAGCCAGAGGCAAAAGATAGCTGAGGAGATAGGTACCTTACAAACATGGTTCACTTAATGAACTTGTAAAGCCAATGTTGTCAGTTCTTTCTAAGCCATGAATGTCCCCATACCTGTACAGGTATCGAGGGAAGTGATGACGAGGCACTGGATGCAGGTCAGGATGAAGAGGTGAGCCGTTGGGAGCAGGAGCAGATTCGGAAAGGAATCAGCATACCACAGGTGAGCTGCAACAAAGGTGTAGAATGTTTTTGCCTTCCTGTATGATTCCTAATTTAGTTTAATGAGACAGATTATCATTTTTATGAAATGACTAAATGAGTTGACCAGAACTGATGAACAGATCAATTCTGTTGAAAGCAGAAGTGCTGTTAGTTATGGTAGTAAATTATTTTTCTTGTCTCTAATAACCAGGTCCAAAGCACCCAGCCAGAGGACACTACATACTATCAGAACAGCTACGAGAGCCAGGCCTATGGCTCATCCTACAGCATGCCCTTCACCTACAGTACTGTAACCCCACAGACTGGCAAGCCGAGTGGCCGAACAGACAATGGCTCTGTTCACTACGGGGCCTCTATTAGTGACCTAACCCCAGTATCCATTGATCTGGTAAAGAAACGCCTGCAGGATAGGTAGGTAAAGTGGAAGACTGCACTCTAATGTCAGTCTCCAGTTCAGCAGCCTTCTCTCTTTGCTGTGGTCCTGAAGACCCAGCAAAGCTACCTACAGATCAAATGGGCCAGAGAGGAAATACCTGGGTCAGGATGGGGGTTTAATAATAACACTTGTATGATTAGCAGTGCAGTATTCTAGCCCTCTGACTGTATCACTTTGATGGAAACACTTACTGTAGGTTATATTAGCAATTGCCTTGTTCATCCGTGGCCCCATCCAAGTCATCCTTACTGTCTTTCCCTGTATGCCATGTGTCTGTAGGGTCAGCCAAATGCATGCAGGCTACAATGCAAACGCCAAGCGCTACAAACAGATCGACGAAGACCTAGCTGCCTCCGAGAGCACCATACAGCAGCTGGAGGGCTCGTCCAATGATAATGCAGATCAATATAAATTCTTGCAAGAGATGCGAGGGTATGTTGGAGACTTGCTTGAGTGTTTCAGTGAAAAGGTAAGGGAGAATTTATCTGCTGTCTGATTAGCTGTCTTTCTGTTTTGTGTCTGTGATCTCTGACCACATAATGACATCACATTTTTGAGGGATATAATCTAATAAAGCAAGAAATGGAGGCATAGAACAATATTTCTAGTTATGATGTTTATTTTATAAGACAGAGATTATGAATCTTAGTTAACAGTGCTGACAAACAAATTTGCCTGCTGAAGTTGCTTGGAGCACATCTGTTTCACAGGTGCTTCACGGGTCCTTTTATTTTTGCCAGAAAAGTGATTTAACTGATTAACACAGTTATGCAAATAGTTTTTGCACAGAAAGCAAATGCTTGTCATTGCTTATGCCCTTTTTGTGAGGTGAGTTTGAGCTGTAAAGTGACATAGCTTGATCCCAATGCAACAGGTGTCATCTTAACAAAGACGATCAGTATAACACGGTGATACATAATTAAAAGATGTCTCTGAAACATACTACATTTTGTAAACCCATAGCTGCTTATATTATTAATGTGTAAACAGAAGAATTTCAAGCAGCAAAGCAGCTACTACATGGAGCCTGTCAGCTGCCAACATCTGTTTTCTGTACTACATTTATGGCTGTTTTAACCCTATCAAGAGATTCACAGTGCACAAAACGTGGTGATGGAACGGGACATTAACAACCATTGTCAGCATGATTTAAAGTAAAGCGTCAAGGCTGGAACTGTATATTGTCAGTGTTAGGTAAAACTATTTTACTCTTAATTTTGTGATTTTAATGCAATAATCCTCATAAGGCCGTTAAGTATGCCTTTTCCTGGTTTATCAATATTTTCAAAATGTTAACTGACTTAAAAGCTATAGTGTTGTAACTTTCCTTCAAGAAATTGTCTCTCGTTGGCGACAAGTTTTCACCTCACACTGGTAATATCTTGGTTCCAGTATTTTATTGCCCGTCATACTCTTTTCTACCCCCCCAGCAAGACATCCCTGTGACTCGGAACCCTGCTTTTGTTTGGGTCAGAGGTCACAGAAGGCATCATATCTTTCAGGTGCCTGCTGTCCTGGAGCTGGAGGCTGCCATGCACCAGTTACTAAGGCAACGGGCTTCACGACTTGTCCAGAGAAGACAGGATGATATTAAAGATGAATCGTCGGAGTTTGCAAGCCTTTCAAGTCAGTCCATCTTGAAGGTTTTTATGATTTATTTGAACGGCCTCGTTAGTTCTCTGTGGTGTGAGTGTTGCTGTGCGTTGTTTGACATTTGTGTTTCCCATTACACCTTCCTGTGTTTCCCTCATGAGTGTGACGATGGTCGATTGAGGTTTGATTTTGAGTGAATGAGCATGTACGTACACAGGAAAATGTTTTATTGGCGGAGCTGTTTGGGCTGCTCTTTATTGGCTGAGCCTGGCAGTCAGCTGGGTGCTTGTAACTCAGCTCAGGTGGCAATGAGTCACTAAAACGATGACAAAAATGATCTTAGTCCCTTGTCATCTGTCATTTTCACTGTAACATGTAGGGAGGTGCAGCCAGGTAAGTGACTAGAAAATGTATGATGTTTTAAGATTATTTATAACAAATATGATGTGTTATTTCTTGGAGTATCTAATGTATTGCGAGGTTAACATATTTTGTAAGGTTAAAAGATTTTTGCCTGCTATCTGCCACATCTTATTTATTTTTAAGAAGATTGAATGATTAAATTTGAGTTAAGTGTTAAGTGCCCAGGACAAGTTTGATGTTATGGGTTGTCTCAGCTTTTCATGACTGGCTCTAATATGGCTCCTGTCTCTTGCAGATAAAGCTGTCATGGCTCCTAATCTAGACTCATTTGGTCGAGACCGTGCAGCATGCCAAGAGCACAGTCGTCAGAGGAGGATAGCAGAAAGAGAGGCACGACGGTATGATGAACACTGAAATATGTTTTTTTTTTTTAATTTTAATTAATATTAGAAAAGGTAGTCATATTATAAGGTTTCAGGCTCATATTCAGACCACAAAAATGTCAAAAGCTTATCTGAGCTTGACTCAGATATCTTTATGTTCTGTCTTTTCAGTAGTCAGTTAAGTGCCAGGCTGATTAGTTTGTCACAAATTCTGTCCTTGTTTTTAACTTTCTTGCCTTTGTGTTTGTGGCTGAGTACAGAACTCGACGGCGTCAAGCTAGGGAGCAGAACGGAAAAAGGGCTGAGCATAAAGAAGGCTTATCCTCTGATGATGAGGAGACCTCTACTGACATCACCAGCTTCAACATGGAGAAAGGTACATCATTTCATTGCTTCAGAATTACAGTATGAACCATAATTAGCAGAATTTCCACTGTTGAACTGTTGATCAAATATGTTTTGACACACTCAAGCCATTTCTGTAGCTCATGTCTAACGTAAGCCTTTTGTCCCATCCAGATCGCATCATCAGGGAATGTAAGAAAGTATTTGAGGATGTAGTGGAGGACTTTCACTCTCTTGACTGCATCAAATCCCATTTTGAGGTGTGGAGGAGAGAGTATGCAGACTGCTACAGAGATGCTTACATAGGCCTCTGCCTGACCAAACTCTTTAACCCCTTAGTCCGTCTGCAGCTGATTACATGGAACCCTCTTGAGGTAAGGCATGTTATGTATGTGTGTTTGCTTTTTAGAAATCAGTTGGGGAAAAAAAATCTGAAATCTGTTTGTCTTTGCTGCTTGTCCAGGCGCAGTGTGCAAACTTTGAGTACATGCTCTGGTTTGAGTCGCTACTGTTTTACGGTTTTGAGGAGCACAGCACGTTGCAGAGAGGAGATGGGGATATCGGTTTGCTGCCTGCTATTGTGGAGAAGGTCATCATCTCCAAACTAACAGGTATAGAAATCCACTCACCTGCACCTGCAATACTAAGAAATGTTAGCTTAGCATATCAATGCAGGCATCAAAACAAAATATGTCATCTGTATTATGTGTTGGTTTGTTAGTATTGGCAGAGCAAATGTGGGATCCACTGTCAAGCAGTCAGACGACCAGGCTAGTGGGCTTCATTCACACACTCATGAAAGGTTATCCCACAGTACTGCATGGAGACAACCAATACACACAGGTAGTGTCCAGTTTCTCTATTCCTGTCTCCATGCAAATAATTTACCTTTACTTTTACTATTGTGTGTATTATTTTAGAATTTCCGTTAAGATGTATTGTTTTCCTCTTATCAGGAGCTTCTGAAAACAGTTGTGTTACGGACCAGGCGGACTCTGGATGAAGATGTCTTCCTGCCACTCTACCCCAAAAAGTGTGTTATGCAGTTGTTAAAATTGGAGAGTAGTTCAGTTTTGATTTCTTCAAACTCTAAAATAGACACTAGATAATTTATTAACAGTATGTTTTTTGCTTTTGTTCAGTGTGTTGGAGAACAAAAATAGTGGGCCATACTTATTCTACCAGAGGCAATTCTGGTCCTGTGTGAAGGTATGTACACAAGCGTGGCAAAGATTGTGTTTCTAGGTTCATTCAACCATCTAGACGCTGATTACACTAGCAGAACGTCGTAAGTGATCATTGTAGGCAATTAAGTCTTTATGGTAGTCTATTTATGTCCTTGATACACTGTAGTTTGCATGCTAACCACTAAAAGTAACATTTATACCTGTAGCAGCTAATAAAAGTACTTGGATCCTGGTCTATATGGGTACTGTCTAACTGTTGTCTCTGTCCATAGCTGCTGGGCAACATCCTGCAGTGGGAAGGTATCTTATCCACTTCCTGCCTAAGGGACTTGGCTTTAGACAGCACTCTCAATAGATACATCCTCTCTGCATTACAGACCACAGATACTAATGAGGAGAATGTCCAGAAGTGCCAGAAGGTAAGAGCAACACTTTTTTGCTATTTCATGCTTCATATAGAAACAGACACAAGGGTATCCTGTGTTGTCAGAATGCCTGTTCAGATTAACTGACATGATGAATTGTGTTATATTAGACAATAAGTGAGTAAAGAGTCAGTACCGTATTTTCTGGATTATAAGCCGCTACTTTTTTCCCATGCTTTCCACCCTGCGCTCTATACACCGGAGCGGCTATTCTATGGATTTTTACAGCTAACGGCACTAAGGGACCTTCTAAATCTATGGATTTTACAGGTTACAGTCCACCACCTTTAAACTCTATAAGCTCTATGGCCGGTGCATGTCTCCCACCTTTAAGCGGCAGACTTCAGCAGGAAATGACTGACCTCTTGTTACAGCCCTGTTACTGCACCTTAGCCTAAAAGATGAAGACGAGGATTAATGACTTTTCTGGTAGGCTGGTTATATTTTAAGTAGCCGTGTTACCGCAACCTTTAAAAAACACACTAAATGTAGCCATTGATATGGTCTCGTTAAGCGCTGTAAGATTTGTTTTATGATAAATTAACTACAAGGCTATACTGTAGATCACTGCCAGGACGTGCACTGGGAGCACACGTTTATTATTTCTGGACAATGTACACGTGTCGAAGGCTGCTAAACATGAAAGTTTGTGTGTCTGAAACGCTATGTGATTATACAGCTTACACAGCACCGTATTGCACTAAAAGGTAACACTTGAATACGTTATGTAAATGCAGTAGTCCCTCGCTATAACGCGGTTCACCTTTCGCGGCTTCACAGATTTTTAGTGCAGTTTTGCATGCCTCTTTTTTTTGTAGACCATTGTCAATCAATCTCCCCCATAGCCTACCTGTACAGTAGCTACAGAATGTGTTCAGCTTGTCTTCAATGACTGAAGTGTATGTTTGGAAGCTTTCTCCCCCCCGCACTGACAAAGGCACCTGCAGTCACATCCAACACTTTCAGAGTGTTTAAACAAGAGAGAAACGTAAGAAAATGTTAATGCCTGTCTCAGAAGTGTATCAAGTGTAGTATTTATTTTCGCCTATTGTGGGTTATTTTTAGAACATAACTCCTGCGATAAACGAAGGACTACTGCATACAACTTGTTTATTGAAATGTTAATGAAATGGAATTAAACTTTCCCAAACAGCCATCTCTTTCCCGACAATCTCGTATGTGCACGAACCCTTACATATGGTAATTAAACATTAATACAGCTGCGGCTTATAGTCCAGTGCGACTTTTATATGTACACATTTGTTTTTTTCCCTAAATTTAGCTTGTGCAGCTTTTAATCAGGTGTGCTTTATAATCCAGAATTTACGGTACATACAAGTATCAGTTCATAAATGTCACAACCTGGCATATTAATAAAGACAATATGCCATTATTCATGTAGAAGTGGATGATTTAACTTCGATTAACTTTCGAATCTGGGTACATATCATTTCCTGTATAAAACCTGACCCCTCCTCAGCCAGGTGCCTTGAGAGCATGTCCTGGGAAAAGAAAAGAGGAACCCATGACACACCCATTGTCCTACCTCCACTTTATATGAACATATTTGATTGATGGATACTAAGGGGGTAGTTAATCACAGTTTGATTGCATGAGGGCAAATTTTTAATGGGTGATACACCATTGTCACATTTTCAGGTATATGACCCCTGATTTATTAATTAAGTAGATGAATGATGAAATTCAGCTGGAGTTTAACTCTTCATTGTCTCGCTTGTACCTTCTTCAGGTCGTGGAGTGTTTGCCAGTACAGTGGTTCTCTGGGCTGAAGGGCCAGCAGACGCTGCCTCAGCTGGAGCCACTCTGTCGCTACCTCACCCACCTGGCCAGCTTACTGCACCGTAGCAGCTTGGGCTCCTCTGATATCGAACGACGCACAGCAAAGTAAGAAACCCTACTTCACTCATGTACAGCTTTAGAGGGTTTAATTGTGGGGAAACTTAAATATATGTGTAACCCCATCTTCTGGAATAGAAAAGGAACTGTGCAGTTAGGCCTATTATATCTAACTACATAATATCAATTTCTTTACTAGTGTTCTTGGATTACTCCTTCTTAAACCATGTCGTGATGATGTGTCTATTCTGCTTCTAATAGTACTATTTTCTGCCAACAGGGAGCAAGTAAAAGAGGTTGTGAAGATGTTGGGCCACATGAATGCCCTGGACCACATCATCACGGTGGCAGCAGAGCACGGCATTAAAGACATGAAGCCTCTCTTGGAAGTCAAGTCGTAGAAGGAGACATGACATCAAAAACTTTTAATTTAGCTTTTGTTGTCTTCAGCATATTTGAAGCTATGAAATCACAAGTTGGACTTTTGGAAAAAGTGTGCATATCATAAAACTCATCAATTGTTACTCTGACTTAAAAGAAAAGGTTAAAAAACAACCTTAGTGTATATATTGTTAATAATGTATATAACAGTGTTCTCACACACCTCATCAATACAAAACTGAGAATGAAATTGACTTTGTATTTTCAGCTCCGAAATACTACTCAGTTTTATTTTAATTGCATAATTTATTAGGAATTAACATTTGTTGACATGGATCACTGACATCTGTTTGGAAAACATCTTATGTCTGTATTGACACCTGTCTGTAAAAATGCATAACTACAACTTTTATCTCATGTCCTCCTTTCTTCTGTTATGTGTCAAAAGAATTTTCTCACTGGCCAAAAGGTAGAAATTACACACTGGCAAAGACTAAAAACTTGTCTCCCAACACTTTGAGAGGCACTGGATGGTCATTGTATTTCGATCCCCACTTCATTTTACAGATGTCACCTGTGAACTTCCCAGATCAGCTTACCAAAGCTGAGTGCTTTGTATTCCTATTTGTAAGACTTTTGTTTTAGTATTTTATTTGCCTGTGAATAAAATAAATTTGAAAGATATGGTCTACTTGTCATGAGATGACATTCCACCATCAATGGTCCAGTGTCCAGAACCTGAGCATCAGTGACGCAGACTTTTTTTTTTTTTATTTGTATTTTTTGTATTCAGGCTCTTCAGATTTACTTACTGTGTGTCTCATGATCAAAAGCTATCCATGTGTATCCAACAAATGAGTTAAGTTCAACCTCTTCAGACAGATGTTCACAAATGTAGCGGTTTCATGCCCGTGGCTTTTGCAGAGCTGTAGTAGTAAAGGGGAGGGCGGGGTTGATTATTTGCCTCTGTACACTCTTCCATTTGAACTCGTTAAACAAGTTCCTCTTCACCACCTGTGAAGAAACTCTTTAAGTCGACCGTCGTGTGTGGACAGTTGTGATTTCTACAGGTTCCAATTTAGTCAGACCTCTCAAGGAAAATTTAAGTATCCTGGATTCACCTTTTTTGCACGGCGTTTCAAGGTAAAGAAAAACTGTTAACGTTGCATTTTGCATATAGCCTCTTGCATGTACATAGTTTTAAAGAAAAAAAGAACACTATACTGTCTGTGGGTCATAACTGGCTTGGTGATTTGCATGTTAAGCACAGACCCTCAGGAAAACGCGCTATCCGTGCGTAAAGTTAAATGTACGTACCACACGTTGCAAACCACATGTTCGTTTCCGTCGGACCCCATTTTAACTACTTCACGTCGCTGCTGTTTCTCTGCAGCGTGCGTCTTGCAGAGGGAAGTGTCCCAGTCTTTTCTTCTTCCTTTCCACACAACCCGCACCTCACTACCTATGTAACATATTCAAAATCAAACAGGACTGAGAAGTTTGCATGGACATTTGGCAAGAGGGGGGATAGGGGTGAGGTGGAGATGGTAAGAAAGCAGAAAGTGGCCACAGACCGTAGATATTGACATGAAAACAGGCAGCAAATGAAGTGGTAGAAAAAATACTCATACAGTGAAAGAGTCAAAATAGTATTAATGGGAAATCAATTGCTAAAAAAAAAAATTGAACATCTTAATCCTGTCTGAATCATCTCTATATAATGCAATGGTTTCTGTAATTAGGTAGTGTTTGTAAAATAGTGTGGAAAGGTCAAATACCCATTAAATTAAAACCTACAATCAGCGAAAACACAGGATGTGCAGTGGTAGGTGCTGTGATTGAGACTCAGGTTGTCTCTACCTAATTGATTTGCACATGAGTTTGATATTTGAAAAAGCAGTTTGAATACAGCACAAACAGTCATCATGCTTGCTTTGTAAAGTGGAGTATTTAAAGTGTGACCCTAACAGCTCAGTTAACCACCCTCCATTTTTATGTACTAAAATTTAACAATTTTTTAAGGATGGCCATAACAGTAGCACGCCTAATAGATCTCAGTGGTTCAGTCTGTATCTCATATCTCCAGTCAGTCTAACTTTAGCTGCTCTGAAAGTGGGTCACTAGCGGGCGAGTTGCTGACTAGAGGGATGGAATATGTCCTGTATGTAATATATATACTGTAGGTGGGCAGATAGTAGGGATAGATAATAATGAGGAGTGTGAAACCTATGAAAATAATAGTCATTCTTACACATTCTCTCACTGGGCTAGCTTCTAGTCAGTGACACAATAGTGATATTAAAATATTACCATTTTACTGGGGACTCTACACCCTGAATGTTACTGAAGGACACCTGGTGGCCCTCAGCCCACTTTGAGAACCACTGAAGGGTGTGTGTGTGGAAGCTTTCCAGTTTCACTCAGATTCTGGAGAGGGCTTAGTACATGTAAGAGGCTTCATATTTCCTGCCTGGTGCACCTCCAGTCTAGCTGGTTGATTGACTTTATGCTTAGTAATATTAGCACAAACTTATATTTTCTCTTAACTGTTCTTGGCTTTTGTACAAATTATGATGGAAAATAGACAACAATTTGTGGTTGGTAGTTCTTGACTTTGACAATACAATGTACAACATGTGAGTGGCTGTAGCTGCTGTAAATAGATTGCACTGTGTACACAACATGGATCAGGATGTATTATGATGTTGTGCATTAGTAATACACATATGCACATATTTAGGCTACATAAGTGATTAGATGCTGAAATAGAAACAGACTCAGGTTCTGAAAATGAACCAGCTTTTCAATTGCTGAACTTAAAACCAATGTGCACTCTGCTTATGATATAACTTTAAATAAGTTAATACAGCACCAGCCAAAAATCGAGACACACCTTCCCATTCACTTGAATGAGAATGTGTCACTTAATCAACCAAATTATCTTAACTATTCTAAAAAATATATCCTGCCCAGTAATCAGCAAAGAGGCTTGTATCAAACAGAGATACCTTTTCTTTTTATACACTTTAGGTCAGACCTTGTTTGTTAAAAATGAAAGGTCCTCCAGGGTCTTGACCTCAAAAAGCCAATCACCTCTGTACCTGAAATGAGCGGAGATGAATGGTCAGTCTTTTGTTTCCTAAAATATGTGATTATATCTCTGGCCTGTCTCCCAGACGCAGGGATGAGAGCAGGTGAAGTGGTTGCTTGTCTAGAGGTGGAGCGCACATTACCTCACATTTGTCCTTTTTCATAAGTTGGTCTAAGTTTGTTATTGTGGACATACCAAACAAAGAATGAACTCTACTAGGTGCTAGAAAAGTAATGCTTTCTTGTCCTTTGTTGCACACAATTTAAACAATTTTCCAT
>JANJYP010024975.1:0-15969 GCA_024605115.1 Rastrelliger brachysoma | reverse complement strand
CTATTAGTGAGAATAGATTTTTATTGCACTTAGAGGAACAGCTCACCAAAATATGAAATTCAGATGTTATCGACTCACCCTCATGCTGATGAGCACTGCGGAGTAGTTTTTTACTCCTCAAAATGTAGCTGGAGGCCCTGGGGGAGGTTTCGTTGTCCACTAAAATCCATATAATGAGAGTCACTTGCCCTGGTACGTAAAGGTCCATAAAAGTAGCCTACACAAAAACTTTGTAACATTCCTCCATACTGCTTTAATCCAAGTGTCCTGAAGGGGTAATGCCCAAAGTCTACTTAAAACAACATCATTTATTGCATTTTTATAACCTAAACTGTCACTATACCAGAGCCATCTGGAGGGGTACTCACACGTTCACACACTACAGGAGCCACAATGAGAACTTGCGACAAATACACACTGGACATTTTTTCTTTTTTCTTTCAAAGTTTCACATCACTAGTGCAGGCAGGTCTCTTGTGTTTGTGTGTAACTCAGTTGCTCACAGCAGGATAAAAACACCGGTGTGTATCTGTTGTCGTTGATCTTGCCTGCTGCAGCTTCCATAGTTTAAGCAGGTGCTGGCATGAATGCGTGAGCTTGCCCCAAGGCAAATATAATGTAGAACTGTTTAGGTTATAAAAATGTACTACTTGATGTCGTTTTGAGTAAACACTGGACGTTACCCCTTCAGGACACTTGGATTGCAATGGATGAGAAGTATGGAGAAATAGTTTTTGTGTACTTTTATGGAAATTTATGTACTGGGTGCCAGCAACTCTCTCTATATGGATTTTGGTGGACAACGAAAAACCCCGGGTCTTCAGCTGCACTTTGAGGAATAAAAAACTACTCTGGAGTATTCATCAGCATGAGGGTGAGTCAATAATGACTGAATTTCATTTTTGGTGAACTATTCCTTCAACCATAGGCCTAACTTATGAGTTCTATATATTTGGCTTTGGATTGTTGGTTGAACAGAACAAAGAAAATGAAAAAAGGGAATTTTTACTATCCCTTGACAATTTATAGGATAAATAATTTTATTATTATAGAAATATTTTATATGCACTCCTAATATAAAATAAATTAAATCTTTTCTATCTATTACTCAAAAAATAGCTGCAAGGGAGCAAACAAAACAAGCCTTTAATCCATGTATGAGAATTTGTTCTCTGCAGAGTTTGGCTTTACAACACAGAATGGTTAGTTATACTCCACCCACCTGCTAACTTTCATCTCCTTCACTTCCCTTACACTGGAGTTTGGCCACATGCTTCTGTGTTTCTTTGTTTTTTCCTGAGTTTGGCAAGCAAAAAAACTCTGCTGTGTTGATGACAATTAGGTATGCCTGCAGGTCAGCATTCCTCCAGGGAGGCCATCCTTTCCTCATGGGGTCTTGGCCTCAAATGGAAAACATTTGAAAAAATACAAAGCCCCATCTCTCCGTATCTGCAGTTTGACTGATTACAGCTCCTGCAGGCAATATTGCAGCTGAACTTTTGCCTTTTCTGGGGTCTCGTGGCCTCTGAAAGAGAAAGGATGTGTTTTTAGAGGTGAAATTCCTTAGTCAACTTCCTTTCATTGTTTTGCTGCAGACTTTGAATGCGTTGTGTTTAGTACACCAACTTTTTTCTCAAGCTTCCTCTTTTTTGGAGTTGACAATTTAATTAATATAAACCAGATGTTAATATACATGCATTTTTATAGCAAGTGACCATCCAGAGCTTAGGAAATGCAAACATGTCCTCAGACAAGGTGAAACTGTAAATGCTCAGCTGTGTGGAATAGTTTGAGTACAAAGGGTCTCTTTTGGGGGTCCCATTACCTCAAAGCCCCTTCAAATCTTCAGATATTTCTCAGCACACACATTCAGCAGAGGACAGTTAGTCTGCATTATCAGTACATTCTACTTGTGTTGCTCTGAAAGTGTATGCAGCTGAGCAACATATGCTTTTGAAAGGCAAATATTTTATTATAATAATTTACTGTTTAGACGCCTGGCAGGCATTTTGAAAAAATGTTACCTTTGTTATCTAGTGCTTCAGCATATGTCTACAGTATGTTTTCCTGGGGCTACCCAGATAAGCAGGATGATGGAAATGCTTCTGTCGCAACCAAATACCACTGAATGTACTGTCAATTTTGACTCATTGTTTCTCTTGTCCCTTTTACCTTTTAGCCTGTGGCTGAGGTTCATCGCTGGTATTACATCTTGGAGATGAGCTTTTATTTGTCACTGCTTCTGTGTGTCTCAGTGGATGTCAAGCGAAAAGTAAGTGTGAGCCCCCACATTAAATGCTAAAAACATTTTAGCATTTAGTCTTTCAGACATTTTCCTCTGCATTTTCTCTTATTTTGTCACTCAGGTTTTAACTTAAACCCAAATGGTCAAAACCAAAAGCTAAATGTCATCACTCAACCACTTGGTCTCATTTTTTCTTCCTAACAGTGTAATCTAAAAGTTGTTTTTCTCTTGCACGATTAAGCTCAAAACAGATTATGCACTGGATTATCTGCTGTTACATCATAATTTTGTTTACTTTGCATTTGCTCTAACTTTAAAACTGGATGTTGCAGGATTCAGAACATAAAAGTGTTAGCACATACTGTAAAATTCACTTAAGTATTTACATAAGTTCTATAACAATAGACCCAACAAATTTATATGTGGTCTAAACTAACTAGTTGCACTTTACTGTATTGCTAAATTCTATCTGTAATTCGCCAGTGCTGTGTGTTTCATGCTTGACCCTGCAGCTTTTTTTGGCCCTATTTCCTTAAAAAAAAAAAAAAAAAAAGCTAAGAAGGTTTAATGTTGCTGGCAAATGATTCACTATTTTCTCCAAGTTCCTGATTAATGATATTTGAAAGCTTCAAACGTAACAAATTACTCCAGACATTATGCAAGTCTTTCATTAAAATCCTTCAATATAACTGATTTACAAGACCACAGATGGAGAGCTTTTGAAGTTTGAGTTATACTACTGTACGTCTTTCTCATACTGTGGGGTCTGTGTGTGTGTGCCATCCAGGATTTCAAGGAACAGGTAATTCATCACATTGCCACCATCTTCCTCATCGGTTTCTCCTACTGTTCCAACTATGTGAGAGTTGGCACACTTGTGATGCTGGTGCATGACTCATCTGACTTCCTCCTTGAGGTAACACACCACATGTGCATGAATTGTTTCTTTCAATAATGTTGAGCAGTGTTTTAAGGATTTACCCTTGCCAACTATTTTCTTTTCTGTAGACTTCCCTGTTCTGTCTCTATAAATAAGATTCAAGAGGAAAAATACAGGAGGGTGGAACATTTTTTACAAATCGTTTTAGGTTTGGGAACAGGGAAGGAGGAAATACAAAAAAGAAAACAAATGCGGAATTACCATGTATTCAAAGATGAATGGAATGATGTGCAATGCTTTGAAATACCAAGAACATTTTACTTGCTATTCTAAAGTCTGATTCTTCTTCAACTCTCCTGATAGTCATATTGCACAAAGGTCATAGGGAACCTGACCTGAATACAGGCACTGTGTATTTATTGCGTAAGTATTCCCATTGCGGAAGTATTCCCATTTTTACTAACTCTTTATAACCCTGCAACCAGGGAGCTGAGCTGTACATAAAAAAACATTATGGTCCATAGGAAAAATAAAACTTCCCCATTATGGCTGTAAAATTCATACCTGTAAGTCCTACAGTGAGACAATAAGTCCATTGTCCTTTTTTTAGGCTGATTTTCCTTGGTGTCATGTTTCACTGATAAAGGTTGAAAATCAAGCTTGTCTCTGTCATCTCAGAGCAAAAGAAATATGTAGAACCATTCATGTGACCTCAGGCGTGGCTGGGTGTCAGCTGGCATTCCTATTCAGCCAGTAACTCATTACAGCCAGGCACATGTTTCTGTGAAAAGCACTTAATGTATTTAATAGTTATTGATTATTAATCACAATTGGTCTTTGAATGTCTGTTCTGAACCCAGTTGCTATAATCACATTCAAATAATGAACATCCAAATTTGATGAGAGAGTTGTAAAGTTAAGCTAATTCTTAGATCAAGAGGTCTCTCCAGAAGACAGCAGTACAGTAATCTGGAGGATGCTGTAGGTTTCACTTGTCACCAGTTACTGTACTGGAAAAGTTCAGAGATGCAGATTAATGTATTCTTCATATAGAGTACAGACTTTTGAGTTAGAAAAGAGGATCTCAGAGCTAGATCTCCAAGTTTTCTCACTGATGAAAAGATTGTCTCCACAGGTCAGAAGGCTTAGGTTTATCATAAGAGTTGATATGCCAGATGGCATTTCAGCCCTTTGAGGGGTAATTCCTTTTCTTTCGTTTCAAAGTAAAATTCAATGAGCTGGTCCATACTGGAGTGTTATGCACAGAGCAACTGAGTGGAAACAGACATATGTATCAGAAGGAATGGAAGAAAAGTATTGTGAGAAAATGCATAACACATTGTGAGGGAACACAAAAAAAAGAAAAATCTTGCCCCTTGGTGGCCTCCATAGCTTTCAGTGGGCATGTTGGAAGTATATTTTATATTTGGAATACATAGTTAGTTGAGTTGATGCCAGATATTTTCTGTTACCATGAATCAAAATTGACTAATTACTGTCATGATGCCTCAGCTGTTAGAATCAGAATCAGAATTTTAAAAAACTTTTATTTATCCCAAGATGGGCAGTTCTGTTTGACAGTCCCCAGCCTCACATAATAAAATATAATAAATATAATCAATAGCAGTAAAAAGTAGATTCAGAAACATATTTCATATTTCAGCAACGGCCAAACACACACATATACAACTCACATTCATTTCAGCCCATCAGTAACCACAACTCTGCACCTTGGAACATCCAACAACACCAGTTGCTCTGCACATACTCCTAACTTTAGTTAATAACATTTAACAGCAAGTGAATTTGATGTTGTTCTTTTTTGACAAATATTTCAGTATTTTTATGAAATTTCATCTCTTTATCGAATACTGTGCCTAGATACTTATAGGTGTTCACAAGTTGGACCTCCTCCCCATGGATGTCACTCAGTTTGGGCTCTCCTTTCACTTTCCTAAAATCTATGATTAGCTCCTTTGTTTTGTCTACATTTGGATGTAAAACGTTGTTATCACACCATTTTACAAGCATGTCAAAGCAAGGCCATGGCTACGATGTGGAAAAGTGTCATCTGAGAATTTAACTCCCTGTTGAGAGGGCCTGTAGCTATCTATGTACATGATGAACAACAGGGATGAGAGTACACACGCTTGTGGAGAACCAGTGATAGAAGTAATGGCCTGTGACAAGTGTCCATTTAAAAAGACTTATCAATTAAGAAATTTAAAAGCAACAACAGTATCTGATGGGGCAACTTAAACTCAGCAGCTAGTTTGTCAATTAGAAGATGCAGCTGCATCTGCAAATAACAGTCTAACATGAGAGCCAGGCTTTTCTTTCTTTATACATTGTGATGTTTTACATCATCTACACTTTTCTCAGTTTGAGAAGCAAACTGTAAAGGGTCAAGTTTACCACTGCCCAAGGACATAATTTTGTCTTTAATAATTTTTTTTAACTAAGGATGTAAGTGCTACTGGTCTTCAGTGTTGCAGCTCTTTGGGATTTTTTTAATTTTGCTACTGGTATTATAGTTGTTTCTTCTATATTAGAGATATCTGACCTTTGTTTGTACACATATCAAAAAGTGGAGCACAGTGATGCAGTGTGTGTCCACAAACAGCATTGATCCCAGCAGCTTTCCTGATATCTACTCTCTTAAACAGGTTATCACGATGGCATTTTGAGGAATAAGACAGTTCCCCCACCTCAAGATATTCTCAAAGAAATCAGATGATTTGAAATGTGAATAAAAAAACATTAAAAGCATTTGGCAAGTCAGAGACATCAACACCTTTAACTATACAATTCTTCAACCTTCTCTCTACATTTCATTTTTGTCTTCCTAATCTTATTGTTTTTACCTCCTTGGAGATCCCCCAGGAGTCCCTGGTGTAAAATTACCTCTTTTTCCTCTTGTAAGAAGATGGTCCAGCACTATAAAGGGCTATCATTTTGATTCCTGTAACCTGCACTGAATTCATCCAAAGCAACTTTTAATAAACACTGTTTTTTACTGTAAGTTGCTCTGGAAACGGCATCAATTCCAAGTCTTGTTGTTTGTATCATTTGTCATATGTAGAGATGATAGAGATGTAGTGTTTGAAAAGAGTTGACTGTAAATGTAAGCTTTAGGAATGTTAGGTCACTAATTAGTAATGAAAACTAACAGACTTTCTGTTTTTTTCTTTCAAGTCTGCTAAGATGTTTCACTATGCTGGGTGGACGAAGTTATGTGACTCGCTGTTTGTTGTCTTTGCTCTGGTCTTTCTTGTTACAAGGCTGGTGGTGTTTCCTGGCAGGTAAGGCATTAATAGAAATGTAACAAACATGACAAATTTAGGAGTTACCAATTTTTTGGGTCTTGTCGATTGATGTGCACATCACCAGCATTGATCCAGAAAAAAATCCAGTCAAAGTTCGATTCTGTTTTTTGTATTGTTATTTATCCAGTGCCAATGTTGTTTTAATTGTTCCTTTAGTCTGTGTTGTTTTATTTGATCTGTCAGAGATCTGTTCCATTGTTTTGTATCAACCAACTGTGTCCATGTGCTTCCTCAAAATTACCTTAAATCTTTTACAAGTGCGAAAGATTTAACTAGCACCGGACCTCGGCTAAAATCTATATTGCTGTGCTTGTTTTCCAGAGTGGTCCATACAACCCTGGTGGTGTCTCTGGAGTTCTTCAAGCCCTTCTTTGGTTATTACTTCTTCAATGCTCTGCTGTTAGTGCTGCAAGCGCTGCACATCTTCTGGGCGTACCTCATCCTGCGAATGGTCTACAAGTTCATGTTCATGGGCAAGGTGAGAGGATTGTTAAACCAACCAGCAAGTGAAGGGGAGCAGGGAATCAGACATTTTCATTCAGTGTTTTTGTTCACTCCTTAGGTGGAACGTGATGAGCGCAGTGATGAGGAGAGTGAGGTGGATGAGGAAGAGGAGGAGCCTGAGGAAGACGGGGACGAGTGCAGCTGGGAGCAAAGGAAGGGTGCAATCAACTCCAAACTGGCATCACTGGCTAACAACTGTGTCCTAAACAATTTGACCAACCAAAGGAATATAAACAGCAGACTACCCAAAGCCAGATAGTGGAAAAACCATTCTCCATCTGCCAAGCCTCACTGGAAAAGTTATTTCCCCTTCTGACTATCGGAGATTAACTCTTACCTGTCATATATACATACAGTATGACTTGTGTACATATAACACGGTCCATTGATGATTTCAGTTCAGGGTAAATTTGCATTCTGCTTTTCTTTAAACAAAAGAAAAAGAGGGCAAAGAAGCACAAATGATTGTAAATCACACCCAGTGTGACATTAGGAAGAAAGGCCATCACCACTGTCACTGTCGTTGTAAAAACAAATTGGGCATGAAGAACATGGAGACAGTGAAAATCCCACTACATGAAATCATGTTTGCTTGTTTCTGTTTTTTCAATTTTATATTTATGCTATTTCTTTTCATTGTATTATAATAGATTAGTTGTAAATACATAAGAATTCAAGTAGCCAGACTGTGCTTTAACACATTTATGCTTTCTTTGGACAACAAGAAAAACTGAATGTTTTTATACAAAACCATACAATATGTAACATATGATATCTGTTCAACAAAGCAAGCTAAGGCTAGAATTAAATACTAATTCACTCCCTCAGCTTTGTATCCACATACATTGGATAGTTGACTGTACATGGACTATCAATAACATTGATTGTAAGAAACCTGTTGATATACCACTTTATAGACTATTTTTATTAACCATTTAGTCAAAAGACAATTTTTATGTTCTTATCTGTGACAGAATACAAACGACTACTGCAGAAACCCCTCGGGGATGATAGAATTAATATTTTTCTGTGATGTTGGTTTCTTCAGTTGAGCTTACTTCTTAGAAGAGATATGGTGCCCCCTGGTGCACATGGAATAATATATTTTTGTCATGAAAGGCACTCACCATGTCTGTTAAAATGATGCCTTTGCAGAATATGTGTTGCTCCTAGAAATATGGACTTAAAACATATGTTTGAGTGTTTTTTACTTTGAATATCATTTTCACTGGCAACATTATTTCTCTATGAGGTTTTTGGTGAGTCAACTGGACTTTAGTTTTGTGCCTTGGCTGCTGTTTTTACACTATTCTGTGACGAGGATTTGATATCAAGCTCTTTATCCAAGTAGGATTACCTTTACTTAACAAATACACGGGCCAGGCCTCACTGTGAACGGATTGAATGTTTTGCTGAAACACTTGATGAATTAGGTAGTGTCTAAGTAAGTCATGAAAGTTACATACATACCTGTAAATGGGCATTAGTGAAATGAGATTTTAAGGTCAAATGCTTTATGCCTCAGATTAAGAAAAGTATTACTGAAATGGTGGCATATTTTCATGTGAATGAACTGGACTCTACCATTTTATTACAAACAGGAAGTAATTAGGGAAATATTTGTATTTTACTCAGATTTAATATGTATTTACCAACTGTTTCTTTCAGGTTGATCACCATGGGTTTGTGATTGTCAACAATACAGCACAGATATGTACACTACACTCATGTCATTTGCCAGCTAGAACTAGTTTACATTTCCATAGATTCTATTTAAGATAAATGGCTGCTGTTTATCTTTTATGGACAGACAAATGCAATAGGGATAGAAACAGTTGTGTCTGGACAGGTACAACTAAGACCCACAGTACAATGTAGGATTTAAAATGATGAAGTTGTAGAGCACTTAAAGGGCTGTTCCACCTAATAACACACCTAGACCCACATCAAAAAAATAAATAATAAATCAAAATTAAATATTAAACTATTGTGGGGAAAATGTCATGTTTTCACTAAAGTAACCCTTGACTGTTTTGTTAAGAGTGCACATGGATGCTTTGTTGATTGTGTGGTCAGCTAAAAAGTTTTAATAAATAAAATCAATTGAATAACTCAACAGTGCTGTCTTATTTAAAGTGGAAGATAAAACTAATCTTGAATATGTGTTCATTTAATTTTTCTCATATCTGGAATCTGTTCACCCTGAAATTACTTGCATAAAATATATATTTGTCTGTGCTTGCTTTAGCAGCAGAATGACAATTCATTTTCATTACATGTCATTCAGTTATATTACACACTATTACATGACTATCTTCATGGTCACACACCCTCTAAGGGGCACAGGACAGGGTATGGCATCATCCACCTCAATGCAAGTGTCTATGTAAGGGTCCAGCAACACCATGTTTGGGAATGCTTTGTTACTCTTTTTCTCACTGACTAGGTATATCTGTCCACTCACAGTGGTGCAGCCACAGAAGAATTTTCTGTTGAGACATTCCTCCTCGAGTATCGTCCACTCATCAGTGTCTACATCAAAACGCAAAGCTTGGTCTCCAAACAGGTAGAGGGCACCATTGAGCTCAGTGGCAACCAAGTCATATCTAGGAAAGGGTTAAAAGATATACATTTTCACAAAATTCTTCTGCACACTAAGGAAAAATTACTTTCCAGACACTGAAATCAAAATAATTAAATGTCAGGTTTAACTTGAAGAGTGAGTGCTGAAATAAACTCACCGTGGAAATGGAGAATAGGATACCACATCCCACTGATCCTCCTTCGCCGTATACCTCTGAATTCCACCATACACCTCTCCATTTTCATCTAGGCCACATGCTACATAGATATATGACCCTAGAGTGGCAATAGCTGCCCTCTCCACAGCCCTAATCATGGGGCTGACCCCCTCCCAACCCTTATCTGACCCCAGGACGAGTCTTTCTACATCATTCACGAGCCCTTCATCCATACTGCCCCCCAAGACATACAGTACTGAATCTAGTCCTATGGAGCAGTGGCTGTGCCTGGACTTCTGCAAGGCTGGCCCCTCCACCCACCGCTGGTTCCCACATTCGTACATCTTGACCCAGTCCACACTGAACCACAACACATCACGGAAGTAGCCACCTGTCACAACCACAGAGTCTCCTAAATGTTGCAAAAAGAAGACAAAACAAGGTCAGCCCCTGTTTCATTATAATTATCTTAATTTTCATCATCATAAACATCATAATTTGCAATATCAAACCATTACCTACTGCAGCTACAGAGTACTGTGTGAGGTTCTTCCTCTCTAAGGGTGCATGACTCTGCCATCTACCACTTAGTGGATGAAACTGGTACAGCGCCTGTTGCTCCTGATCATGAGGTCCACCCAAGACAAAGATGGTCTCTCTGGCCCTGGTTCTTTGTATTGACCTACCTACTGACCAAGAAGCTGGGAAGTGTTCATTCAGCATGCAGATGAGCTTAGCTCTGGGGTCAGAGCTTTTCATTCTGATCAAAAGATCAGTGATAAATGGTAAAGAGAGTGACTCAGGCCTAACCAACTCAATGAGCTCCAGAAAGTGCTCCTCTCGATTGTGGTCAAATGACACCCAGCGTAGTGTTGCCTCCAGGGCCAGGTCATCTTTATGGATGGCCAGGTCATCACTGGCAAGAAGATGTGCCACCGTCTCCTTAGACAGGAACAAGAAGTCTTCTTCAGCAACAATAGCAGAAAAGTGTGTGAGCACTACCTGCCGTGCTGCAGTGTAGAGCTGTGTGCAACCCAGCTGCCAGGCATACGCCATCATTCCCAAACAGTTGCTGAGGTGCAGCTCACGCTCAAGGAACTTGCAGCACAGCAGTCTTGCTTGCTCCAGTTGAAGAAAATCTGCAGTCTCAAGGATCCCCAGAACATTTTCTCTGTCCAAACTTAGACTTGATGTCTTGCTGTAATCCATCAGGGTCCTGAAATGCTGCAGGCCCACACCTTTGAGCTCAATGTGCCTTTTGGTGCTCTCTACTCCACAGCCAAAGAACAGAGCTCTGAAGTAAGGACTCTGGAGAGCAAGCTGTTGACGGTTGACGTAAAAGGACTCTCCTTCTACTTGTAGCATGGCATCAGGGATTACATCAGGCTCAGAGTCTTCCATGAATAAAACAGATGCATCCTTCTCTGGTTTGTTAGTCTGCTCTGAGGGANTACTTGTAGCATGGCATCAGGGATTACATCAGGCTCAGAGTCTTCCATGAGTAAAACAGATGCATCCTTCTCTGGTTTGTTAGTCTGCTCTGAGGGAGCTGTACATTTAAAGCTTTGAGGTTTCAGTTCAGTGTCTGCTCTGCAGGCCATGTCGAAATAAACAGCTCCACCATCTGTATGTGCAGTGCTCCAATGGCCTCTTTCTAGTTTACAGCACACCAACCAGTGTTATTAATAGATTTCCCCCTGGCTGCCTTTTGGGTGAATGCAATGCAAGTCAAAGGAGAAAACAGATATTAATTATAAAACATGGAGCGTCTGATGGGCAGGGATTCATCATGATCACACACCGACTTATCAAATTAATCATTTTAAGTTGGTGTGGAGCCAANAAAACAGATATTAATTATAAAACATGGAGCGTCTGATGGGCAAGGATTCATCATGAACACACACCGACTTATCAAATTAATCACTTTAAGTTGGTGTGGAGCCAAAAAACTACAAACAACAAAGTAGTGACGTACTTGTATCAGCTTTAAGCGCTCAGCGATTTGATTGGTGGAACGTTGCTTAGGTCAAAGTTTAACTTCCGTGTCACGCAACTAAAATGGCGGTGAGTTCGTATGGTTTTTGCTTTCATTCAAACATCACATTACCATTGAACTTATTAACACAGCTAGATATATTACTTACATGTTGTTATTTGCTCCGAACATAAGTTGAGGTGCACATGCCCGTTGGTCTAATTAACGCACGGCTGCCCTATAACTGGCTAACTGTAAAGCTAACGTAATGCTACGTCTGTGTGCGGCTAGCTTGCATGTGACTGAAAAACAATGTCGTTTTACACTTTTTAGGATAAAGAAAAGAAGAAAAAGGAGAGTATCTTCGACTTGTCAAAATACATCGACAAGCCGATTCGTGTGAAGTTTCAAGGCGGACGAGAGGGTAAGTAGACTTATTATGATTAACTAATCTGAACCCGAAGAAAAAGCTACAAACACCAGCGGAAGTTTAATCTCTAAATAACCATTTCCACTGTGTGTGTTTGTTTTTGTTTGTTTGTTGTTTTCCCCTCAGCGAGCGGTGTCCTGAAAGGTTTCGATCCTCTGCTGAACTTGGTGCTGGACGGGACAATTGAGTATATGCGCGGTGAGTTAAAAGGAGAAAGGAAACATTTTGCCAGCTCGTCAGACATGAAACATGAAATTATTACCAACTGCACAAGTATATCACACAGGTTTGGCAGGTTTTCACACACAAGGAATTTTGTCTTGATTATTTTTACGTTGGTTGAACAACATACAGCATCTTACACCACACAAGTGCCATATATTAAAATAAGTGATTCACATGGCTTATACCTTGTGGTTTATTAATGATGTTGTGGAGTGGATAATGGCAAGACTAAGATTTGCAGTGACTGCAATAACCCATTGGAAATATACTACAGTGAGGACAAGGTCAGATATTTACTTTTGACAGAGGAAACTATCCTGAGTAATGAAATAAGTCTGCCACATCATCCAGATCTGCAACAGGTCTGCACTACAGTGAGATTTACTGATGCTGGAAGTGTTTTTTCTTTTTGTACAATATTTTGAATTTACCCAGTAAAATGTCAAAATGGACATGTTTTATTTTTGTGTTTGGCTTTTTTTTTAAGTCTTAATTTACTCATGTCTCACTAACACCTCAACTGACACAGACTAATTTGATGCTGTTTCCTCTGGAGTCACAGAAGGCAAAATTTTCACATTGTGTGGCACTCAAGTGCCGTAAAACTTCAAGACTGTGACGCAAAATAGGTTCTGTTCTTTTAATAGATTTCTACAACTGGTTGTAAATCCAGAGTTTGCCTTCAGACTGTCTCCTTTTGAAATGTAGTTTTGAATAACATTTTACACGTGGTACAGGAGGAGATTGCTTGGCTTGTTTCAGGAGTTATTCAGTGAGAAGTTTTGTTTGGAATAATTTTATGACTCTTAACTTAAAACTCTTTGTCCATCCAGATCCAGATGACCAATTAAAGCTGACAGAAGACACCAGGCAGCTGGGGCTAGTGGTCTGCAGAGGGACTTCTGTAGTGCTTATCTGTCCTCAGGATGGAATGGAAGCTATACCAAATCCATTCGTACAGCAGCAGGACGGCTAGCACAGTCTTTCACTCTCTGAGCTACTCTCTCTCACACACACACACAACAGACATGCACACACTTTAATATTTTGCCTATATTTTGTTTTTTTTGTTCTGTTTTAATTTTTAAATTGTAACAGTTATATGTAAAACAAAGTAATTTCTGTTAAAAAATCATAAGTTTATCAGCAAGAGAACATTTGAAAGCATTTTTAGTTTCTATCTGTGGTGTGCAAATTTGCAAAGATTTGAGTTGTAAAGAGCCCACAATTTTGGAAAGTGTTGATAGTACCATTTTTCTGTTTTATCCAGAATATGTCAACTTTTTTAATTTGTTTTTGATAAGAAAATAAAATGAAAACATGTGGTCTTGTAAATGTTTGTCTTCTTTGCACTTGTACATTTTCGATAGACAAATTAGGGGTTGATTTGCAGATATTATGCAATATTATATCCTATTCAGCAGTCTATAGTGACCGCTGCTATTTAAAATAAGTTATTCTGTATTTTAGTCCATCTGGTGTTCAATTATTGCTGCCTATTTTGGCCAGGAAACAACTATTTGGTTAAAGATTTAATGTCACCTGGTCATAGCTAATTTGCTACTGTGGTCCTGTCTCAATCACACACACCAATAGATTTTTGCGTGTGTGTTTTATATTCACTGGCCACCTATCTGCTTAATGATGAACCTGTGGAAAACTCCTTTATTGGCTACAGTTCCATCCTCTTTTTCAAACAATAACAAAGGAAGTTGTCACCCTCATATGTGTTCATAAGGATAAAGAGCGTGTGTTGCATGTGAAGATCAGCTAGACAAGCCTGTCTGCGTACTGACAAAGACATTTGTTGTATTAACTGCTTTAAATCAGCAGTACCAGGGTGTGGGGATAATGTAAGTAAACTGCATTAACTTTGGGTAGTATTGTTTATGTTTAAAGGGAAACAAGTCAAATGAGTATATTTTTCTTAGTCCCAAGTAATGTGAAGTGAGGGGCTTTCATTCCAGTTGCGTATGTCGTATTAATATTTTTCTGGTTAGCATTGTATTTAGAATTGGGTTCCAAATTTCACTCAATTTATTTTTGTATAGTATCATATTTTAGATANGTTGCGTATGTCGTATTAATATTTTTCTGGTTAGCATTGTATCTAGAATTGGGTTCCAAATTTCACTCAATTTATTTTTGTATAGTATCATATTTTAGATTTTAAAAAGTTCCTTAAAACTGAGTTCTATATAATCACTTTTTACACACATTACTATCAAACTATAAGTGCCCTGTGCTAATAAAATCATTGTAAAGCTGCCTGAACTGAACTGATTGGAAGTAAAAGGCCCCTAAAGGTTTCCCAGGTGTTATGATGCCGAGACTTGTAGCCAAAGTAATAAGGCAGGTTTTAGGATCCCCCCACCCCTCCTCTGCTGCTCAGTCACTGTGTCACATAAGACAGGCAGCAACTAGAGGAGGTAGAACAGGTAGTTTTTTTATACCCTATTTTTTCCAGCATCACTTTTCTCTAAAACTAATTTGCACCGGATGTTTACCTGAATGCAGTGGAAGCTCTGAGGTGACAGAAGAAACGAGGGGTAATCCAAAATAGCCTTTTACGCCTAAAGGGATCAAGACGGAAGGGAGGAGGGTCGGACGGGGATTTTTGAAACCGAGTCTACTTCCTAAAGTAAACTGAAAAGGAGGATTACCTTCGGGAAACAGACGCGGCACACCCCTTCGGGAGGTGGAATAAATAGCGGACCTCTCACTCTTGTCTTCCATCCATGTATGTATTCTTCTGTGTATTCATGTACTAAGAACGGCATCGTAAATGTCAGTGTTGAGGGGAATAAGAGAAGAAAGAGGTGAGTGAGTTTACTTCAGAACATAGAGCCTGTATTGTTTATTGCTGCGCAGAGCACCTGTAGTCACCGTGCGTAAATGCCTGCTGTAGGGAAAATGCTTATCGAGTCTGTGAATTAACTTTATTATTGTTATTAGTAAAATATTCCATAAGTTTGTTTTTTTTTGTTTATTTTTAATGCGACCTTTCTTCTACATCAGATTTGTGAGCAATGTGATCTTACGCACGCCTGCACAGTCTCAGCCAGGTATCAAGGAGTTTGATGGGGGGGGTTTTTTTGGGGGGGGGTTGTTTTTTTTTGTAGTCTCGACGAGTTAATATTAAAGAACNATTATTGTTATTAGTAAAATATTCCATAAGTTTGTTTTTTTTGTTTGTTTTTAATGCGACCTTTCTTCTACATCTGATTTGTGAGCAATGTGATCTTACGCACGCCTGCACAGTCTTAGCCAGGTGTCAAGGAGTTTGATGGGTTTTTTTTTTTTTTTTTGGTTTTGTTTTTTTTGTAGTCTCGACGAGTTAATATTAAATAAATGTCTTTACTCTAGGCTACCCTGTATTTGTTTATTTTATAACCTCTTTATTCCATGGAATACCTATCATTATTGCACGTATGGATCTGTGCAGGAGCAGGATCATATATGGCAATCATCCAATGGAGTTTATACTACCATATACTAACAGTCTCATACTATATAGGACTGGGAAAAGGGGAAAATGTATCTAATATTTACTGTAGTTCAGTGGATTCCTGGATGTTATGAGCATTACTGATGATCAAATTTATTTTTCCCAAGTGATAAACTAAACAAAAATAAATTA
>JANJYP010024927.1:0-11618 GCA_024605115.1 Rastrelliger brachysoma | reverse complement strand
TTATATTTGATATAATGTTTGACTAATATCCATGAGGGGGAGAAGTGCGTGTATCACTTTAACTCCTAAGTTGTCAGAGTGACAAAAAATGTTAATTAGAAAAGTTACTGTTTTCATAACTGCATTAAATTGGTATTGTAGTGGTTATCTTCCTTTGAATTGTATGTTTAGCTTAGGTGCACTTAATTCTGCTTTAACTGCTGGAAGCAGTGTAAGACACATAACTAATATTTTTTTCTTTACCTTTTATCAGTCAGGATATGTCTGTAAAGATGGAAATGGATATCAATGGAGTGTCAAGGGCACACGTCTCAATTCTACCTGCAGCTGACATCAAAGCCACATTGAAAGCAGAAGCAGAAAGACCTCGCTGTGCCAGCACACCGTGTTCACCCATCAGAGGTACTGTTGCAGGATACCAGATCCTCCACATGGACTCAAATTATCTGGTTGGCTTCACCACTGGTGAGGAGCTGCTCAAACTGGCCCACAAGTGGTCAGAAAGCACTCCAGAGAAGAGTTTATTATCAGAGGGTGTGCCCAGTTCCATCCAAACCACCATCCCAAAGTCTATGGAATCTGGCATCCACCGATCTTCGCGAATCTCTAAATCCAAAAGTCGCTTTTACCAGCCATACGACATTCCTGCTGCCAACGGGAGGAGACGGAGGCGCATGCCCAGCTCGAGTGACACCTTCCTTAGGTCCCTGGCCCATGGGGAGAGTGGGAGGGGTTTGCATGCACCACTACCTCTGTGTCTCCTTAAAGGGAAGAGGACCCAATCCAAATCTCTGGATTATCTTAATCTGGACAAAATAAGTATCAAAGAGTCATCAGACACTGAGGTGTTACAGTACCAACTGCAGCACCTCACCTTGCGAGGGGAGCGCATGTTCACCAGAAATAAAACATAAAAGCAAAGAAGATAAAATTATTTAGGCCTCTTTCACCCTCTTGGGGATGTGGGTGCTATTTCTAGCTGTTTCTTTGTACTCAGATTATAAGCAGTTCTTTAGCAAGACAGTCTGATAATCTTGTTACATTATTTACAGGGGTTATACCCTACCCTGTATACACAATGTTGAAGAAAATTCTTAAATTAGTCCTTACTATCACTATTAATGAGGTTGAGGTTAAAAAAAAAATTTTAAACTTAGCAATAACTGGCAAATTTATTTATTGAATGTGTTGTGTGGTTATATTGGTCAGAGATGCAATTTAGCTTACAGTTTGATACAAGCACATGTCACATACTGTGGGCTTTTAAATGCAACATTGCTATCAGTCTAGTTTTCCTGCCTATTGTCAGATTAGTGAAATAATACTTTTATGTTGATTCTTTGTTTATTTTTACTTTATTGCTGTAAATTAATATTATTGCATTTTAAAGCAGTGGTCCCCAACCCCTGGCCCACCAATTGGTACAAGAAATAATGAATTATTTCTGTTTTAATTATTATCTGAGTTTTAAAAAATGACTGGATTCTCTCCATTACATCTCGGTCACTTGAGCGCTAAAATTGAACCCTCCTAGCAAAATGAGTAAGAAATAGATGTCTTTGAAAAGTATTTTTACAAAGGGGAAAAGGCCACGTAAAGAAACAGAAAAAGAGGTATTTAGATAGAGAAAGAAATATGGAATTGCTGGTTCTTGTTTTTATTTATTTATTTTTCCATGTGTTTTTAAAAACAATTTATTTATTCAATGGGTTCAAAGTACACAGTGAATTCACTTTTATTATTATATCATATATCTTGCCCCCCCCCTACAATTTAAAAAATATATTTCACAGCCTGTATGGACAGGAGGAATGATTACAGCAATCAGGGACTCAATGTTCATATGTGTGTTGTATTAAAATAGAATTGGAAAAACAGTATCAAATACTTGCCCTGTAAGTTTTTTTTTATCTGTTTATTGTTTACTGATTGTCGTTGCCAAACATGTTTGGGAATGTATTGCCTGTTAAAAACCATATTGGTGCGTCTCTAGGTTTTTTTTTACGTTGGTTATATGGGGACAGCATTAGATGTGTCTTTTTATGTCCATGTGTATATTTCTTTTACAGCTGGAAATGGACGTGTTCAAATATTTGTTTTCTGCATTTGATTGTACTGTTGCACATCTACTACAGATGATCTCTGGAAATGTCAGTGCATCTTGATATTGTTACCACCTTGGCATTAATAGTTCACATAAAACACTGCAGTACTGTACATAAGCAAGCCATGGAAACACCTGCAGATCTGTGAAAAAAAAAATCTTTACACCCCTTTAGTTTTTGCTCACTTTGTTGCTGCTTTGGAAGGACATTGTGAATGGTTTGCTTCAGAAGTAGGAATTTCACCTTAGGAGTAGAAAATTCTATTTAATTTATGAATGTGGAACAGGCCTGTCCAAATTGTTTTGTTGAAATAAATTTTCGTTTGTTGAAAGTGAGACAGTTTCAGTAAAACTGGTGCAGTATGTGACTTACATAAGGTAGATCATCTCAGTATTTCTGGGTCAAATCCAAAAGGGGCAATTCTATCTGGCACAGCATATCTAGGAGTCTGAATGTTCAAATCCCACATATCGGGATTTTAAATATGCAAATATTTAAGTTTTCAGACAGGGCCACCGTCTCTCTTAGATAGCTGCATTTTTTGGATTTAGTTTAAATACTATACTTGTATCATTTCAAAAATTAGCAATGTGAAAATGTGAGCTGTAATCATGTTTGAATCAAACAGTGAATATCATAATGTAGCGATGTTCCATTGCACACTGCCGTCTTACAACTGGAATGTGGCCCTTGTGACATCTGTGATTTGATGCTATAAAATAATTTGACTGTTGCTGGAATTAAAATATTTAGAATTTAACTTTTGAGAACTATGTTATAGAACAGAAATTTTAACATTAATTTAAGAAAATTGTTAAAATGATTCATTTGTCAGACATTTTGAAACAATTCAAAACTCAAAGGGTGTGTAAACTGTTTCACTGTATCTGTATGTGAGGTCAACTCTTCTGCACTTCAATTGTTTCCTTAAGCCAAACAGAAAATATATACTTGATGTTAACCAATGACTGTTACAGTACAAGATTAAAGCTTATTTCAAACAAGCTTGAATGTGTTTGTCTGGGGGAGAAAGATGATAATAATTTCTGAATTAAGACATCCTGGGTGGTTTTTGCTAGGTGATGATCAAACATTTATGTTTTTTAATGTTCCCATTATGAGAATGGAGATGACTTTTTTTTCTCCAAGGTGAAGGCAATAAAGACAATGATTAAAAGACTAAAACCTATTAATCGGGCTAATTTTGCATTCAAGATTTTACTACCTTTTTCCATTAGTTTGAGTTCTTGCAAATTCATGCACCAATGAGAATTCAGCTATAATAGGTCAATGTGATTAAAGCAGACCATATCGTTGTAATGTATAATTATTAAGGCTTTCAAAAAAAATTTTTTTAATCAATTAATAATTGGGGAAGAATTTCCTTCTTGAAGACCCACTTGTCTGCTTCACCCTTTCTTAACCCTTTAATGCTTAGTGGTCACTACAGTGGAGCTATTCAAAAGCTCTTTTCATCCATTCATTGGACGATTATTTGCTGTATTAATTTCAGAGAGAGAGACTTTCTTTCCATGACTGTGGTATATTTAGGCTACTGTAGGCAGCTGTAGTGTAGCACTGCTAACAGAGCCGGCTACGGGTGAGTAGAAGGGACAAAAAAGCTCAGGAAACCAAAATGCGATTAAAAAATATTAATTGTGATTAGATGTGCATTAATCTAATTGCGATTAATGCGTTAACTTTGACGGCCGTAATAATTATGTGTTGACCATATAAATGATAACTAGTAATTTCTTTTATAAAACTGTTCAACATTCATGGCTACGGCAGTGTAGCAGCATGTATTAGGCCCTTTGAAATCATATCCAAGACCAACATTGGTATGGGTTAAAATGAGTGAAAATATTCAACATCTTAGTCATTAGTCTTTGTCTCAGAAGAATTTTAAATTTATAAATAAACGACCTGTGAGATATTGCTTCCAATAAATAAAGTTTATTTAAAAAAAATTAATAAATAAACATGCACGGCACTGTGAAGTAAAACTTATTACTGTGCATTATATTGATTTCCATTACCATTACTGAAAAGAAATGAATTGAAAATTTTGGTCCAGTATCCAGATCTTATATTCTGGATGCTACATAAACAAAGTCATATGATTTCTTTATCGTGACATTATTGTGAGAAACTGAATGAATTTCCCTGTTTCCTGCTAGCCTGCTTCCGTCAGCTACTTCAAAATGACACAATATATAGAAATCAAATCTCAGCACAGAAAATAAAGTGAAGAGGTTTGTCACATTTCAGTGTTATCCAGCAGACAGCAGCAAAGACCTGCCAATGGTAAGTCAAAAAACAAAACACTGTCATACGTTTTCATGTGGAGGTGGATGGGAGACTTTTATTTGACCCAAATCCATACATAAAAAGTGAATAGTTATAGTAAGTACTTTTAACACTTTTAGCATTTTAAAGCTTCCATATACAGGCATGTACTTCTCAAGCCTCATGGCACAAAATAAATGTCTAAAACAATACATAACCTTGTGACTGCTCAGAAAATGTAGATGTTGCTGATATTTAACTTTTTTTTTACTGTATATAAATGATGAATGGAGGTGTAGTAACTACAGTTATTCTCTGCAGAAGAATTTTCCTCAGGGAAATTATCCTCCCTAACAAAATGTAATAATCTACATTGTAGCATGCTCATCCAGGGCTTCACAGAGTTAGTAATCGCAGAGTACACTGTTTCTCACATTCTGGTCTCCTCTGGTGGTCGATTTATATAGTCCTGAAGGGCCTGATGTAAAGGCAGCCACTTCTTTATTGAAGCTTTGATAGCTATGATCCATCTGTAAAAACACAAACATGACAAGAAATGCTATAAATGTTTTCAACCGCACTCAATATGTCTGGGTCTGAGCTTAATGGAGGGCTGCCATTATTCCAGTACTTTCAGTAGGCTACTTAGTGGGGCGGCTAAGCGCAGATTTTCATCAGAATCAATCACTTTGCGATAAAAGTGTGAAATTTGGTATAAAGGCTAACAAAGGGTGTCTAATCAGATTTGGGACCGTAGGTGCCCAATTTGGCCCCTGGGGGCCATGGTGGCCGCCGAATATGGACTTCGTAATGGGAAAATGGATTAAAAACTGGCAGAAATATAAAATCAAATGACATTTCACAACAAATAAATATAAATATGAGCACACTTTCACAAAGAAGGTAAAATGTAAGATTTGCTTTTCATACATGTATGATGAAATATGTATTGTTTGTTTCTGGCATCTTTTAATCTATTTTCCCATAACAAAATCCATATTCAGAGGCCATTTTGAAAAAAAATTTAAAGAAAATCTTATATTTTAGAGTTTAAAGACCTTCTTGGTGAAAGTGTGCTCATATTTACATGTATTTATTGTGAAATATGTCATTTGATTTTCTGTTTCTGGCAGAACATTAAGACTGTACACTGTCTAACACTGTCTCCTCTTGTAACGTATCATGTTAAGTGAAAGTTACCAATTTAAGAGCTCACCAGTAGAACCGAAACACAGTGTGGTGGAGTGAAGTAGAGAGTGAATGAAGAGAGCAGATAAACTGAAAGTGGTCAATCAAAATAGTAACACATTATTTTGTCAATTTTAGTTTGCAGCACAAATTAACTTCCCCACAAGCCTCCACCTCAAACCTCTGAATCTGAAACACTCGTGCTGTTTTTAGTTTTTCTCTATTGGTTTGGCTCATTTCTTGAAACAGAAAATATATTCTCAAAACTCTACACTATAGCTCACTTGCAAAAGCTCATACCTCTCCCAAAACTGTTCACTCATGCTTCAAAGCTAAAATCCTTTCCCATATAAATTGTCAGTTCCACCAATAATCCAATTAAATCCAGTAAGATCCTTCTCAATTGCTTAACGACGGATCAAGCACAGTTTTCTCCAAGTGTTTACCCAACAGGTTTGGGGAACTAAAAACATTATGCAACTATTACTAATCCTTAAGAATGCATTCATTGTCTCTGTTCCGTGGTAATTATTAACAGCTTAATGCATTAACTTGCTTTAGTATTGAAATTACTAACAATAATTAATGGTTTTACTAATGTTAAATAATGAACTAGCTCCTAGTGCTTAGTAATGCAAATTATAATGCTTATGTCACAGTTACTTCATGCTTAATCATTATTAATAAATGTTAACTAATGTTTTAATTAATGTTATTAAGGTTTAACTTAACCTTAATTAAGGAAACCTTATTGTAAAGTGTTGCCAGAAAAATATATGTGGCCTACAGTGTTGTAAATAAAACTAGAGTTGTACAATTAACACTTCTTCACTGGGCACTGTCCTCACCCCCTGGCTGTACACACACTGCTGTCTGTCTAGACACAGATTTTCATCCACATCACAGCGTATATTCTGCCTTGTATATTGAGGCCAATAACGGAAGAAACAGCATTTGATCCTCATTGAAAATTCAACTCTCTATTTATCAATTGTAATAGCAACAGAGCACTTGCTCTTCCTTCATCTTTCAAGTATCCAGATGTCTCTCACAAAGTAAACTGAAATTGAATTTTGAAAACTTAATTTGAATCGTGAGAACTAAATGTGCACTAAATGTGAAATATAGAGTTGAATTCTATTCCCTTCCAGTCCATAAAATCTAAGATTCTATTGTATAAAGGTTCTTGTAATGAAAATCAAACTCCTCACTCCTCACCGTTTATTTTCATTAGGATTTTCAGCACAGAAGTAGAAAGTCTTAAACTCATCAGATGGAGGTTTCAGCTCAATAGTTGATTTCTTAGATCCGAATGGTTGTTCTCGCACCACGTACCCCTGAAGGTAGATTCCACCTGAAGATACAGATGAAAGAGCTGTTAATTTACAACCTTTCTGCTTATTTAACATTTATTTCACCAAGAGAAAGAAGTGGTTATATACAGTGATGGAAAAATGTTTTCAAACACCCCATGTATTTTGAAATATCGCGTTAGGTTTTATATATATATATATATATATATATATATATATATATACACTGTATATATAAATATATAAAACAGGTTTTAGGTCTGACAACTCTTTTTCAAATGTTCCTATTTATTTTGTTTTTATGTTCTTTGTTTCCAATTCTTAGATATTAAAAACTACCAGGATTAAAAAATATATAGGCCATAAGGTGAATTCAGGTATATTGGGATTATTTAGTGGGATATTTTTGTAGGCTAATTCTTCTGAGCTAATGTTTCTCATAAAGTGACAAACATAACCCAGTCAATGAGGCATTTCTGAATTCCCCAGGGTTTCTACATCATAAAACTTGACACAAAACTAATTTTAAGCGACTTATTTGGTCATTTGGAACAGTAGCTATGTTTGGTAATTTGGGACATAGACTAAAGAGTATAGATTCATGTATTGAACAATGATTAGACATTGCAAAACATTTTAATGGATTCTTTAATTATAAATATATCTTAAAGGTTATATTTGGTCAGATTTAACTTCACACACACAAACACACACACACAAACTGGCCTCTTGCCTGTGCGTGTGTGTGAGGGAAGAGGAGGAGGGGGGCCAGTTTTTAGATTTTCACGAAAAAACGGGACAAATTTCTTTTCCGCAGGACAGCTGATGAAAAAGGAAATTCTGGGAAAAATGGGACGGGTTGCAAATCTAGGCGTAAGTGTTGTGAAATGGCTCAATAGTGCCAACTACAAAATTTCAAATTTCATTAAAATTTGACATAGATTAATGAAATTTCAATTTAACTTACAGTTTCTTAGCGTCTTTCATGTTTTTCCCTGGGACAAGAAATTGTTGTTACTTTAATGTCCATTATCTAATTTTATTTGCACACAGAAACAAAGTTATTTCACAAAAACCAAAAACTACCAGGTTTAAAATTATTAGCCCCCTTAAAACTCCCACCAGTTGAGAGACAGCAAGTGTCATATGCTATGATTTATCAAACCTAATTGAAGTCACTAGTGAACACTGACTCTATAAAGAGGGACCTGTAGAGCAGTGGAGGAGATTTAGTTCATGCTGGATGATTCAACACCCAGAAAGCATCATGCCAAAAACAAAAGAAATCAATTTAGACTTAAGAAAAATAATTTTTGATTCACACAAAGTAGGAAATAGATGCACAAGGTTATCACAGCATTTCCAAGTGTCAACAACTGGAGTGAGAAGTATGATCAAGAAATTCAAAGACAGCCACATGGTACATAACATGCCTGGCAAATGCCTGGAAGTACAAGATTCTAAAGACTCTAGAAAGAAAGCTAGGGAGAGATGTGTCTAAAGACTAAGTTGACCAGGCATCCTCCATTTCTGGGGACAGTCCCTGATGAGGGTGCCCTGTCTCCGGTTAAATCTGTCCCGAAAAATGTCCCCAATTTGAATGGGAGAGAAAAACGCTCCAGTGGTAGCCAGTTAAAAATAATAATATTATGTCATGATACGTGTGTAAGACTTGTGGAATACTATAACAAAAGATTGCAGGCTGTTATTCAGCAAAAATGATGCATGATCGCCTATTAGGGGCCTAATAATTTTGAACCTTGTAGTTTTTGGTTTTTGTGAAATAACTGTGTTTCTGTGTGCAAACAAAAATACTGGAAGCATCCAAACTGAAATTAGGATGCTTGGGAAAGCTGTGTTAAAAAATGATTGCTCTCTTTAACAGCGTTTGGGAACCAGTTAATAAAAAGTGAAATTTTAAAGGGGGGGGTAATTTAGGTCGCAACTGTATATTAACAGTGACAGGTTTACTACCATGTTACATGCATTTGAAACATGACATATCAGTACCATATGCATGAGTTGCACGGATGCCACTGTACAGGTAGAGGCAACCATCCTTCAGAATGCAGTAATGCTGCATCCACATGTCCTTGTTTTTGTCCATTTTATGAAGCAATCCAAGACAGTCAGGGTTTTTCACAGCCAGAGGAGGCAGATTAGAGTTATGTCTTGTGACATCCACCCACACATGGTTCTGAAACATGAGTTAAGTGAGGAGATTAGTGTTAGCTTGGAATCTAAATATAACAGGTGATAAGCCAGTGTGCCTATGTCATTCTAATCCACATCTGTGATAAATATTAAAGCCACAACAATACACTTTTTAAAAATTGCACTACACCAAACCCTGTTTGATTTATGAGAGTTAGATATTACCTGTGTGATTGGATGAACAGCTTTCTCCATAGCTTCCAGCCACCTAAAATCACAATGATACAACTTAAAAAACACTAACACAAAATCCAAACATTTTTAATCAATGTTAAATGATATTTGTAACTCATGAAGAACAAAAGTGCAAAAGATCTCTTTATAAAAACTAATTTCTAATTGTAATTATTGGAAATTATTAGGTAAAACTTTTTTTTTTTTTTTTACAGTATTTACAGGTATAACACTCATGTTTTTCCATTCAACTTTTGTGCAAATTTAAAATACACATAAAACAGACAGATGTAAACATACTTTCTTTTAGTTAGGTTTATGTCAAGTAAGTTCTTACAAGCACCACACCTTTTCATTTCCTGGTTGGAAGTAGCACAAAAGAAGTACACCCGATTACCAGACTGGGGACGACACCTCAACACAAATGGTTTTCCCAGGGAAATATCTGGTCCCACCTCAGCCCCTTCCAGCTTTAATGCAGATAAAGCCTGCCTCTTGCCCTCATCCTGCAATGAAAATATAATATAAATATGTTAAAGATATGCTTCTTTAAACTTTGTTTAGATTGTTGCTTTAAGTAGCTAGAATACATAATGATGATAACTTTTCCCAGCTCACCCGTTTGTGTCTGTAGTAGTAAAGGCAGCAGTCATGAGTGAGCACAAACCACCTCTTCCTCCAGCCTTTAATAAGACCAGACTGTGTACGCTTGTGAAGATAACCACGACACGCTGGTCTTGGGGTATTAGGGCCGCGAGCAATGTCTGAGCCAATGGTCAATGTTAGAACATCTGGACCTATGATATCAACATGATTAATATTTATAAAAATTCACATTAAGTATTTTGTATTCTGTACATTAATATTCAGGATCAGATGTGCTATGTAACAAATCCATTCTGCCCCAAACTGGTGGGCTGAATTTATTAAGTTGATCCAGCATTGTGGAGATGTAGTCTACAAACCATTTGTTTTAGTGCCTGTTTCGTCATTGCATTTGCATTTAAGGAAGGATAAAGCGTCTCAACACAAAACCATATTCTTTAATCAACAAAGACCCAACATTCCTTCATGAGCAGCAAAAAAAGCTCCCCTTTAATGGGAGGAAACCACTAACAGAACTGGGCTCTTGGTGGGTGGGTTGAGAGAGAAAGAAAGAGGCGTAGAGGGGAGACAGAGAGGAAGAGTGACAAAACATTGATAAAAACAACAATAACAAAAATAATTAAAGCTGCAAGCAGCGATGGACAGAAAGTTTCACAACTGTAGACAAATTCTTTGGGCCTAAAAAACAAAATCGCATCACCACGGGAACCCCATGGTCTCAAGTGTATACACTGTCTAATAACTCTCGCAGGATTGAACTGAGGGACCTGGAATTGACTAAGTCCGACATACTTCCTGTTGCCAGTAGGCGGCGCTATAACCGGGTGCCAATATCAACACATGGATCTGTTAAGACAAGCTCCTGATGATGTGTGAGAAATATCTTGCACAGGGGACAATGTATAGAATAGAATAGAATAGAATAGATGTACTTTATTGATCCTGAGGGAAATTCTCTCCAACTACCAAAAGATAAGGGCGGTATGGGACTCCCAAATCTAAAAGAATATTATCATGCAGCACAATTCAGAGAGTGGGTACGGAAAGTATTCAGACCCCTTTAAATTTTTCACTCTTTGTTTCGTTGCAGCCATTTGCTGAAATCAAAAAGGTTCATTTTTATTTCTCATTAATGTACACTCAGCATCCCATCTTGACAGAAAAAAACAGAAATGGAGAAATTTTTGCAAATTTATTAAAAAAGAAAAACTGAAATATCATAAGTATTCGGTCATAAGTATTCGGACCCTTTGCTCAGTATTGAGTAGAAGCATCCTTTTGAGCCAGTACAGCCATGAGTCTTCTTGGGAATGATGCAACAAGTTTTTCACACCTGGATTTGGGAATCCTCTACTATTCTTCCCTGCAGATCCTCTCCAGTTCCGTCAGGTTGGATGGTGAACAGCCACGGCTCATTCATACGGGCAGATGGGGCAGAGCCCACCCAAAGATTTCTCCTCTAAGAAAAGATCCATTCAGAAATTGTAAATAAAATATTTATTGCAACTACTTCAACAGTGGGAATCATATTACATTGTGTTGTGACTTGTGACGAACTTTGAGAGTTGAATTTGGTTTTATTTTCGCTGAAACTCCTCCAGTGTTCCTGCTCACCGTTACAATCTAGGATTAAAAAATAGGGGCAGATTCCTCGCTGCCCACGGCTGTGCCCGGCTGCTCCGACCCTGTCTATGACTCTCATGCTCATTCCACCAATCAGAATCACTGT
>JANJYP010024911.1:0-20288 GCA_024605115.1 Rastrelliger brachysoma | reverse complement strand
TGTGTGTGTGTGTGTGTGTGTGTGTGTGTGCCTGCTGAATGGCAAAAAGGCCCATCCCTGTCAATATGGCACCTCTCCAGAGTGCCTGGTGGTTAATTGTTGGGGATTAGTGTTTGGCAAACAACCAAATAAGCTAACATTCCCTTTGGGCCAATCAAAATCAGCTAAACAGCACTCCCTGGGTGAATTTAAACATGGCACAGACATCTCTGAATGGTGGAGGAGGTGCATACATACACCCCCGCGCACACAGAATGCAAATTATGACACTCGGGACTTCCTGTTTACCTGTCACAAGCACAACATTGTCAGCCATGTCCACGACACACATACNACACATACACACTGAGACTTGTATGAGGAGAGGAGAGGAGAGTCAATTTGACAGGTAAGGGAAGCTCACTTGTGTAGTGGTTTGCTTCCCCTTCTGAGTGTGTGTGTGTGTGTGTGAGGGGGTGGGGTGGTGATGACACAGGACTGCATTCATTATGCAGAATGAGATGTTGACAAAACACCTTTTTCGCGCACACATAAACACACACCTCCCCTTCACTCGCTCCCTGGGTTTGCAGGGAGGATAGCAGCACTACTGTCTCATATTCATTTGTTCTATCTGTGGTGACAAAGCTGCCTNTGTGTGTGTGTGTGTGTGTGTGTGTGTGTGTGTGTGTGTGTGTGTGTGTGTGTGTGTGTGTGTGTGTGTGTGTGTGTGTGTGTGTATGCATGTGAGTGTGTGCAGTGTGGGTGCAGGTATAATTTCAACGCTTCGTGTTCTTTTCTTCTTGCTGTCTATGTCTGTGAGTGCATTGTGTGTGTTTATGTGTCAGTAATTTCAACTGCACATTTTTTGATTTTGCCTCACAAGTGTGATTTTGTTTCTGTCTGTAATTTCAATCGTGCATTCTTTTTTGTCTTTGCCTGTGATTGTGTGTGTGTACACTCATAACGTGATAAAAATATTTCGAACGCAGCGCAAAGCAGTGGGGTTGTTATTTCCTCCATAAACCAAATGACAAATTAGGGTATTTCAGTACAAAACATGACTCTTTCCTGTCATTAAGTGTAGAACCAGGCAGCTAATGAACACATACTGAAAATAAGAACCCTCTGCCACTGCAGCTATGTCTTAATAACCACTGTGTGTGTGTGAGTGTCAGAGCGTGTGTGTACACGTTTTATACATAAAGAATTGCTACATACATTCCGTTTTCTGTGTCCGTTGAGAGTATGTGTATGCATGCAAATGTGAGTCCCACACACTGGGAAAATGAAAACCTCTTTATCTCCTTTCATCATTGTTTTTTTAGGGGAAGCAGGGAGTCTGTTGTTGGGTATACCTTCTTTTTGGAACGTCACCAGCTTCCGGTGCTATCCCTTGGGCCCCCGGCGGCCATCTGAGACAAAAACAGCCCCACTTGGCCCAGCAAACAACAAAAGCGTGTTTTGTTCCTTGAAAGTATTTTAAACACATACCAGTGCTGCCTGGAAGGCTGCCAAGTGTAGAATTCCATCAGTGCTACCACCTCCCTAACATATGTTACTGCTAACCGACGCTCAGCCCCCAAGACATAGATGTAACGCAAGATCACTGCCAATGGATCCACTGGCAGACTGCACTGCTGAAAAGAGATGCTGAGGGCCCAGGTATGTGCCACCTTGCTTCTGTAGATAAAGAGAGCAGGAAAGATAGTGTGTGGAGAGGCTAATTCTGTGCTGCAAACGTATGAAAACAAATATGCAAATAGAAGCCACATACAAAAACTCCTGAGCGCACACTGCATTATGTACAAATATACACATGCAATGCACATCTGCTTCTCTCTCCTGCTCTCTCACTCCTACAAGGCCACTGTGTGTGATCTAAAGATGCGGGAGACACAAAACAATCCCAGAAAAAAAATCCCCCCAACCCGCCCGACCTTCTTTCCTTTCCTGCTGGTCTTCTTTCTTTTCTTTACTACCAAGGCTTTAACTTTCATAAACGCTAAAAAAAATATTTCCTAGAGCTAAATTGCTTCTCCTGTTTCTCTCAGTTCTGGCCTGCTGGCAGTCACATGTGATCACAGCTCTGGGGCCTGTCCATGAGGTGCAGGGCCTGTGGGCGAGTTTAGCTTAGGTCACCCAATAATAATAAGCATCCATTGCATAATGGCCGCCAAGCCAAATAAATGAATTATCACAATGAGTCTTTCATACTAGCTGTCTGACGCTGGTCTCCTTTTCTATACCGTCTCTGTCTCTCTTTGTCTTGTTCTTTATCTCTTTTTTAACTCATTTTTTCTTTACTCTTCTTTGTTATTTGTCAGCAGAAAAAATGAGGAAGCAATAGTGATAGAGCTTTGTGAGCACTGGGAAAATAATGTAACTCTAAAGTCTGGTTAATAGTCTTGCCTTCCATTTTTTGGACTCCCACACATTCCCTCACAAACACATTCACTCACACATACACTTGTAGGAGTGACGTAAGTGTGTCTGACGTATGGGGCAAAGGTCTATCTGAAGTTCACAGCTTCCTGACCTTTGGTCCCTCTCTTGGAAAAATCACTTTTGTCTCAATCTCTTGTTTTTAGAGCAAACTTAGAGTCTGCTATGTCCAAATCAGTAGAGGAGTTGCTACTTTGCTGCATTTTATCATTGGTTCCATTTGGTTTCACATAGCAAAATTTCAAGACAAAATGCATCAACAAAAGCCATGTGGGAGCTGTCAGTTTGTTCATTGGCCAGAAATCTTGTGGGGTTGGTGGGCGAAGAGAGGAGAATTTGTTTTTCTACGAAGATAGCTATCTACAATGGACTATCAGTAGAACTGGCATTTTTTCATAATTGCAGTCATTGTTTTCGGCTATATGCCAAACCAAAATCTGTGAGCAGAATGGCACATTTGAACACACTTTAAGGCAATGTCTACCAAACAAAAATAATAATAATACCTTTTATTTATAAGCTCTGTTCAAAACACCTAAGGACACTTTACAAATCCAATAAGATAGTCAATACATACTAAAAGATAGAGGACACTTTACAAATCCAATAAGACAATAAAAACATAATAAATTATAAAAATTTGTGTCACTTCATATTATGCGAAGAAGACATGTCGACTGAAGACAAGAAGGGAGCATAATGCACAGTACAGCTGGCTACGGGAGCTGGTTTAATCTAAAAAAAATGCACAATGCTTTCTGCAGTTGGGTCCGATTTAGATCACATCACACTCATACTACAAACAGGACTAGTGTTCATTTGTAACCAGAGCAAGACCACCTCATCAACGAGGTATTGGTCTGGTTGTTTTAGTCCACACCTGAGCACAATTTCTATGTTAACACCTTCCCAAACGAACCGCACCAAGAGGGTTAATGCTCCAGTGTTCCATTCAATCAAACTAAACAAGGCAGGTGGGAAAACACAAACTGAATACTCTCTCTTTTGCCCAAACACACACAAAAGTTATGCATACCAGCTCAAAGAAAGAGGGAAAAAACAGCTTTGCTGAGGATTTATAGCATGATCCATTTCTTCTGGTCTCAGTCAATGAAGCATGGCCACACAGTATTTTATACTGTACTGACCCAGCAGTTGAGAAAAACAGATTCTAGGAGACAGAGACACCAGAACAGATCTTACTTACTCATCGGCACATGTGTGTATGTGTGTTAGGTGTCTTGAAAGCCAGCTCACCTCCACCCCCCCATGAAAATGCATCAGTATTTACATTAGCATTAGATTTAGACAGCATGGCTCAGCCACTTACTCCCTATTAGCCATCCTGACCTTAGCCCATTAGGGTCTAAAAGCCCCCGCTTGTCTCCATCGCCGCCAGGTGAGACTGACCAGACCTCCCCATTTCCCTAAACCATCTTGCTGCTAAGATTATCTTTTCCATCGACTCACAATGGGACAGAGATCATAAAATGCTGAGCTCAAGATCATTGAAGTGCTAACATGCTTGTGGGATTATCTTTTTTCCAATGTGGTGCAAAGGGGAGGGATATTGCTGAAATACTAACATGCTTTTGGGTAGGGTTCATCATTTTCCATTTTTCCCAACATGCAAAGATGCTTTTGGGAAATCAAGGCAAGGCCTAATTGACAGGATCTATGAAAGACGTTGAGAAAAACAAAAATAAAGTCGTTGAAAATGCGGGGCTACAGTTCATTGGCTGGTAGCATCAAAGAGGTTTGTACAACATTGATGTTGTTATATTTAACTAAAACTGAAAGGGAAGAGAAGGGAAAATAATTTTGGTGCCGAGAGGAGCAGTGATTTTTGCCAAGTTTGTTTTTCTTTGCTCTGTTCGTAATGGATACTTGCTTGAAAATGTCTGTAACAAAGAGTAAGACAAAAGAAATGACAGAGACATACAGTAAAAGAAACTAACCAATAGATTGAGAGGTGAAGAGACTAGAAACTATNATACTTGCTTGAAAATGTCTGTAACAAAGAGTAAGACAAAAGGAATGACAGAGACATACAGTAAAAGAAACTAACCAATAGATTGAGAGGTGAAGAGACTAGAAACTACGTCAGAGAAAACAAAAGAACAAGAGATGGAAAGAGAGAGAGAATGATAGGGAAGAATCTAGACGAGCGTAGTCGGGTTCAAATCACTAATTACACATTCCTCAGCCTGTGAAGGGGAGTATTGTTTTCCAGTTAGCCCCTACCCTGTCGCATGGTTTCACTTAGCACAAAACAAAAGGTACAGGGAACAAAACACAAGCCTAATACCAGGCCTTACTAATGACAGAGAAATGGGAGAAATTATCCCTGGGGTGGATCCTCGTGAGAAAATGGCTGGTGATTACTGGACAAAGGGAGTTCATTTTGAAACTGTCACAAAATGGCAGACTGTCTGCCTCTTTCTTTTAAGAGCTGTAGTTATCAAATGAACACACCATCATGCTACATCACTGAACACATGACATGTTTAATCTATAATTATCAAACTTTAAAGTATGACAGTTAAGGTTAGAATGGACGTGTGGTTAGTCTCCTTTTTACTATAGTATTCTTGTTACTGCTTTGTAACACTAAATATCAGTGTGTATAATATTTCAACACACTTAATAGAACACAGAATAAGGATCAGGTCTTATTACTAGGAAAGAAAAGTGACAATGTAACTTCTTGTGTGTAAGTGTGTGTATGTGAGCACATGTTGGAATGGTACCTCTGCCAGGAAGAGCACAATGAAAGCACCTCTTCAGTGGCGCCGTTTTGCATATTGCCACAGGAAATCAAATGCCTTGCAGTTGACCTACAAGATGGCACACTTGATCCCTCCCTACTTTCTTTACAGAGGGTGCAAGGTTTTAGTATGCAGCTCTCTCTCTCTTTCTCTCTCTTTGTCTGCTTTACCCCTCTATATCAAAACGCAAACATTGAAACAGGGACCTGCGTGTCTCCGAGCACACATACATAGATAACAATTTAAAACAGTTTCTGACACGTCACATAAACTCAGCCAGCCACACATTCTACATCCTAGGATGTTCTGTCTACCCCCATAAACCCATAATGATGAGCTCCACGCTGTTCCGGCAACACAGAAGACCCTACCATTTTCTGCACGAGCCAAGGGGAAGGGGGGGTGGGGGGGTAAGCTGATAGCAGTGGCAGCACTGGGCAGAGTCGCCTGGCTGGTAGTGTTTGCCCAGGCCCCAGCCGTCTAAAAGGAAGGATATTGTTTTCCCCTGAAAAAGCCTCAGCCGCAGTCCGCATACCAGCGTCCACTCAACATACCAATGGGCTCTTTGAAGATTACTCAAATGTTTGCCTTTGTTCCCCCACTACCACCCCCCCATCCACCCCTACCCCTAGTCCTAACCTACACTCCTGCCAGAATGAGGAAAAGAGGAGAAAGGACAGAGTGAAAAAAAATCAGACTTATATCTGCAGAAAACAGTGGGAAAGCAATACCACCCTCAGTTGCACTCAGATTCAAAATGGCCTCTGTAGGGGATGGGCAGTCAATGAAAGGAATAATAAACGTCTGGCCACCAGCAAAGTAAATCTAAACATAAACAAAACAGAGGCAGTGTATTAATGCATGGACGCTGATATTATACAAGAACATTAAATGTGAGCCTCCCATCTGTCTGCTGTTTAAGTGCAACATGCTTTTAAAAACAGAGCACTCCTCATCCCTGCTCAAGACCACAATTAGAGTTGGATATGATAATTCCAATGGGTTAATTTAACTAAATGTGCTGAAAACTCAGGAGCACCCCCACCCTTCCTCCTCCACCCCCCTCCATCCAACCCATATTAATCCTGAACAAGTAAGTGGGCTTTCTATCAGGTCTATTTCAAAGCATTAGGGATTACCTCGCAGAAACTAAGCTGCTTGAACTCACAGGAGGTCAGCAGTATTGTGCTGCTGCAAGGAACGAAGGCCAGTGGTAGAGACGGATAGACAGCAGGACAGGTCAGTTCCTCTTTCTCCAACTCTCTGACAACATCCCTCAATCCTTCTCCCTCCCTCTTTCTTGCTCTCTTTTCATCCCCGTCCCACTCCTTCACCGTATAATCGAATATCTCCCACTACTTATCTATTCACTGAGCACCTAATGGTTAAAATCAATTACAGCTGGAATGCTGAAATGCCGAATACTGGGCCACATGCTGATAATGACAGAGAGTGTGAGAGAGTGTGAGAGAGAGAGAGAGAGAGAGAGAGAGAGAGAGAGAGAGAGAGAGAGAGAGAGAGAGAGAGAGAGACAGACTTGGGACCGTTCCAAGGGAGGCACAATTACCTCCAATCGATTGATTATTGATTTGGTAGGGCGTTGAGGAGTATTTCAGTCCAACTTTGTCCATATTAATATCCTGATAGCTTCATGAGAGGAGGGAAGTGTGATTGTGCTATCTAAATACCAAAGCTGATGTAACATTTCAGACTATTTCAAGAATAGAGCACCTACTTATAACATTGTCCCTAATTGGCATACGGAGTACAAAGACTAAAGATTTTTATGACAACTTTCATACAAATTACGCACAAAATTTAATGTCAGGTGATCTCAAAACTAAAGCTAATGAACTTAAACAAAAATATTTATCTGATATCTCTGCCATGTGATCTGTTTGAAGCTGCTCTGATCAGATCAAGGCATCAAAAGTGAAGGCAATGTGCCCCAAGAGATCATATTTTAGATTATGCACCCACTTTGATTATTACATTTTATTTTATTAAAAAAAAACCCCACTCCTGTTATCTTTGTCCATCAACATCGTGATCAACACTCAAGAGAAAAAAAAGCAAAAGGGAGGAGTCGAGTAGGGTGACCGGTGGGAATATAGCAAAGAAGGGGAGGGGGGTGAGGGAGGGGTTTAAGATGAGCCAGGGGTGGAAAAAAAGACAAACTTCTGCTAGCCTCTTTGTTCCCACATCCCGGCGATGTTCTCTTCCTTGTGGTGGTCTGGAAGACACTGACCCCCTCCTGCACACACTCTGTATCCCCCCTTCTTACTATCGTTCCCATACCTGTCAACCCCGATCTGCTTCACAGTCCCATGCACATGGACAAATGGCTCGGCCCAGGCCCGGCCCAAATGACCCACAGCCCATAGAGGGATGGGGATGATTATGAAGAGGATCACATCTGGCTATTAATATGAGAAAAGCAGCCCTGTCTTTTCTCTGTCTTATACACAGAAAAATACACCTTGCTAAAGGAAGAACACTGCTATCATTCAATCTACAGATCTAATTCACCAGAAAGCCAGGAAGGCTAGGGTAATTAAACAATACATAAGAGTGTCTATCAGGAGTTGAACTGAAGCTGGACATTGTCCGCACGCACACACACACACACACACACACACACACACACACACACACCCACACACCTCACACACACAGACACACAGTCAAACCCACACTAATGCTGTGCCGACCATCTGGTTAAGGCGTTGGAAGGAGAATGGGCGAAACTCTTATTAATATCTATGAGGATTATTAGGAAGAGGGGGGAGGGTGGAGAAGTCTGCCCTTTCAAATCACTCTGTCAAACACACAAAGCAACAGCATACACACACAAACACGCACACATGCACACACCTGCTTTTATGCTTTAATTAGCCACCACCCTCCGTCCCCCACTTCACCACCCCCGGACCTCTGAAAGATTTCCATTGTAATCTCCACGCAGGTGAAAGAGGAGACGATTTGAATAATCTACTAACCGGCGTCTCTATGCCTCGTCCAGAGACAGAGAAAGAGATACAGACAGAAAGACTGAGAAAAAGATCAACTAGTAGAAGTGAAAAATGAAGAGACAGACAGAAAGAAGAGAGACAACATTTCTGGCAAAAACACTGACGTGAATTTATTCGTCTACTCAGGTTTACAGCACTGAACTCTCGGCGGCGGGCTGCATCATCCGTCTCCATGACAGAACATGAAAATCTATATTTTGCAGTCAAGTAGCATCTAGTGTGAAGTGTCTGTGAACATTCCTTTTTGAAGAGAATAGCAACTCTTTAAGTCTGTCTGTGAGTGCGAGACAAGGACGCAGTGATCAAGAGCCTGTGTCTGGAACAAGCGGACATGGGCTCAAGTGGAAAATGGTAACTTGATAACGGAGACTACGATTGTGTGCAAGTGTAAATGGAGTTACTGTACAGTGTGTCTCTTTGAATGTATGTAATGCCACACCTCTGTATGCACATATGCATTTATGGGAGTGTGTCTGTGTGTGTGTGTGTGTGTGTGTGTGTTATAAATGGTGCAATGCATTTGAAATAGATCCAGTCTCTTTTCTATTCTGGGGACCAGCACAATGGCTTTTTATGTAAATCTATGGGAGTCAATCTCCTGTCCATTTCCCCATCACACAATTCCAAATGACAGTCCAATAATTTGGGCTGCATATATATAGGGACATTTGATTTTCAAATGAGAGTGGGCAGGGTTGACCCTTGCTAATAGCCAAGGCACAGCGGTAGACTTAATATCACAGATGCATAAGCATAGCCATCTCCATCTGAGAGAGATGGAGGAGGATAAAATGTGAGGGAGGGGGACAGAGTTGGAAGATTGAAAGAAAAAATGTCCCTTGGTTGATGGAAGAATGCAAAAAAAGAAGGGGGAGACTCTTCTTTTGATGCATCCGCAAATCCAGTCTCCTTTCCTCCTCTTCTCCTTTTCCTTCCATCCCTCCCTCAACCCACCACCCCCTCATTTAATTCCGCCCACCCCTCGTTTCCCGGCCATGGTGTTGCCAAGAGGATCATGGGTAATGAGATGGCCTATCTGCTGCTCCCCAGGGGAGAGACAGAAAAAGAGAGAGAGGGAAAAAATGAGAGAAGGAGAGTCAGAGACAAAACAAAGAGTGAGGGGAAGAGAGAGGGACTGAGACAGACAAGGCAGAAAGAGACTCTATCTCTATCCTTATCCTGTGTATGTCCCACCAACAAAGCGCTCAATCTAAATGTCCTCTTCCCTCCCTTTTTCCCTCCATATCTATCATAAAAATTTGAGCATTTCATGAGCCTGAGATTTTGAGTTCAAAGGAGTGCATGAGGGAAGGGAAGAAAGAGGAAAAAATAATGAAAAGAAAAACAGAGATATGGAAATGTGCAGTAGACCCCGGACGTCCATTTCCGCATGAATTATGATGGAAAGCTGGACAGACAGACAGGGGCGGGGTAGTGGTGGCTGAGGACAGTTTAAGATTTATTCGGACAGCCATCTGAGAAACAGGTGCCATGGCCTATGAGACAGAGAGAGTGTGTGTACGTGTGTGTGTGTGTGTGTGTGTGTGTGGTCCTTGACCATGCCACATTGACCATGAACATTCTCAACTCCTAATGACCCAGGGGCAAGCACAGCCCAGATCTCAACCTCAAAGCTCTGTGGACACACACACACACACACACACACACACACACACACACACACACACACGCTTACTACAAACTAAACCCCCTACTTAGCTCTGCAGCACTTGTGAATGGCACTGACAGATTTACTCCTGTCTCCATGTGTATTAAGGCCAGTGTTTGTTATTAAAAATCATAACGAAGCCATACATCATCATATTTGATGCTAAGCTAAACACGAGCTTGGCCAGCTATGGATATGCTATGCTACAACACCATTTAATGCAGGGCTTACCTCACAAGCTGCTAGCATAAAAACGCTACGTTAAAACATCTTCCATTTTGTCTTTTACAGTGTTTCTAGGGGATAAAGATTTGCACTTGGCAGCTGTGATAACACCAAAGTGAAGTTTTCATTTCAAACTAAACTCTGTTTCACCAGAGATTATGGAAAAAATGGAGATAAAAAAGAACACCTTGTGCAGTAGTATTCTCATTAAAAGCAAGGTCTTTCTGCTCCAATAAGCAGCAAGGCGTAGACCTCCGCATTTTCCATATAAGGTCTATAACTTCCTGCGCCACCTGCTGTGCCCTGGACACCAGATCACTTGATGTCCATGTGCTGCTAATGTCATTTCCCTTTAGCTGTTTCAAAGTCTGGAAAAAAAAACTTTCAAATTCTCAATTCCCATTAGAAGTACTCCATTGCTGCTACAAAACAGCCATAAAATCTCCTGAATATGCTTTTTGTTTGTATCTTCAAATGGTTTCCCATGCCATAAAGATATTCTGTGTTTCCAAAAAACCAGATGGTAACGTCGTCAACACTCGGATCTTTTATGCGCCCGGCCAAGCTACCTCCATCCCCATGTGCTTTTCACCTCTGCCAATACATAAAAGGAGAGGTGTTTTTCTGGTCAAATAAAGAAATGATTTTTTTCCCTCTGCTCCTGCTCTGCTGCTCTATGCTTTCTCTCCCCCTCTCTCTGCTTTACTACCACATGTCCAAGGGTAAAATAGTGGGATTTCTGCCAGAGGCATTAAAAGCGTCATCTGTGGAACAGATTTGTTGAGGCCTGTGGGGTAGGTGGGTGGGTAGATGAGGTATAGGGGTGTGTGGGTGCACAGAGGGGGCACTGGGATGACCCTCACTTGCCTTGGCTAAACTGGTATTTGTGAGTGCCTAAAAGGACACTCCCTTACTTTACTGAATTTGGTAAGCAAAATAATAAAATGAACAAGAAATTTTTTCAGACAAGCCTCTTTCCTGCATTTCTGTACTGTTGATTGTGCTTCTTTGGTTTCTACATTTAATCACAACTGGTATAAATAGCTTTCTTTGCATGATTAAATGCCTGCCAATGTTCAGTGTAGCCTAGGTAACCTATCTGGCTATTGCCTCATATTAAATAAACTGAAACAGCAGCCAAAAGTGGCTCAACACTCTAAAATGCATTCANCACACACACACACACACACACACACACACACACACACACACACACACACACACACACACACACACACACACCAATGCTACAGTCTTCCTTTGACAGTAAGGAGATCCTGATTAGTGTGAACTAATCAAGCTGATCCTATATGGGTTAGGGCCCCAGCTAATGCTCAGCAATGAGTAGGCAGTACTTTTTCTCAAGAATTTATGAATTTACAATATTCTAATGCAATTAGTGAAAGATGCCTCAGGACAGACATCTCCAACTCATCCCATGCCAAGTTCATCCCATGCCTTTGGTGGACTGTCAGCCAATCCTGTGTCAATATGTACATCCTGTTTAAGTCAGCTATGACTGTTTTAAATAACCCTAAGAATGCCAATGGGCTTAATCCACTCAAGCCTTGGGACTGTTAGGAAGAATCAGTCACAGCTTGGGAATAAATGCAATTCCTAAGAACATTCAACACAGGGACCATGGTCACAAAGGAGTGACAAAAGTCAAATGAGTCTGTTGCAGATTCAAAATTTTAATCACAATTATTGTATGTGATTCTGTCTATTCTGAATCAACTTTTTCCAATTTTCTGAAATTCTAGTTATTTTGGAAATAAAAAAAGCAAACTTTGGAATTACAATTAGATCTTATTCATTTCAAATAAATATATGTAAATCTCTACAGAATTGTGATAATGTATTTTCAAATTTAAAAAAACCTAAACAACATAAATTGAGCTTTTTATACACTCTTACTACTGTTGTCTTTGCATTTTAGACACAACACACCCACACACACACACACACACAAACACCTCCCTCTGCCAAATGTTGCGTACAGTAGTAAAGAAATCCTCATTAATGTAATGCACTTGATCCTGTCCTGTAGGTCAAGGCCTCGGAAATGTAACAGCATCCTATTAAGCCGAAAGGAGACGCTGATAAACTAAATCACCTTAAATCTATTGATGAGAAAGAAGATGCCAATATTTGTCTTGTTGGAATTTCAGAACCTGCAGAAACCATTTATTGCTCACATTGTGAGGGGTTTAATTAGCTAAGTAAGTGACTCTTGTGCTAGTTCACTCCTATAGTGAGTAACTAGTGTGGTAAACCTATGAAAAGTCATGAGTGTGTGAGTGTGTGTGTGTGTGTGTGTGTGTGTACATGTATGGTAACGTGTGATGGTGTGTTACTGAAATCTACTACATAAAAAATAACTACACATACTGTATGTCCATACTTATTTTTTTTTTTATCTTATATGATGTTTACAATTATTATGAACTCAAAATAACCCCAATTAGGCTAATAACTTAAAAATCATAAATCTTTCCTAAACCACAACAATTGCATTTAAGTATTATCATTTCGGTTTTTAAGTTCTTATGTGTGTATCTGCGCATCACTTACTGTAGCTATCAAATATAATACATGGTTCATGTTCCCTAGTTTCTTACTGTATGTGAGATGCTATTGTTCTGATAGTGTTCGGTGCAAAACTAAGTTCTTTATCCGGCTCTATACCCTTATCATAAAAACAAATTCTTGAATTATTCCAGAATTATTTACAGCTGGAAGGATGAACTGAAAAGACAGCTGAGGATAATCAAAAATTCGAAACATTTGAACCTCGCTGATAGTACGTGACTTGTTTATAATTAACAGAAACTGTAGTGCCAGCTGGTCACAAGCAGGAAATGTAGCCATATCTGATGGAAATCATCCTGCGTACTCACACGGTGACCTTTTCCATCTTTGTCATTCCATTCTCATGGGAACTTTATATCCATGTGATGGCTGCAGTTAAGAGGATGGGGCAAACTCTTTATAAACAAAAACACATATGCCTTTACTGAAGCTGATTTGAACTGAGTGGTGTTCCCTTCAGTTGTATTATGCTGTATGTGTACACTATATTTAATAACCTCAATGTTCTGCAAAAACAATAAATCCTCTATTTGTGCTTTTTTATTTGTTTCAATCATCAGTATTATCTCAATGACATATGGTGCTTTTTTAATGTTGAAATTTTTTCTCAGCAGGGAAAAAAGAGATTAGAGAAGTGATTTCACTAACACTAACAACAAAAGAAAACAGCATTTTTACCTTGTAGAGGCGGATGGCAGCCTCATGCCTCTGGTTGGTGGCATGCAGCCTCAGTTTATCCACGCTGTTGCTGTAGTAGTCACAGGCGTTGCACTTGAGGTGCACAGGGTTGCCAATGGCCACACACTTTAATCTCCACTGGTTGGCTTTGCCTCCCTCCTTGATGTGGGCCACCAGCTGGTGCTTCTGCATGTGCTTGTCTGTCTTGCAGTGCAGCTGAAAGTTGGCCTTAAGCTGTGTGTTGTAGCTGCAGAGTTTGCACTGGTAGACGTCGCCCACCACACAGCGCCACTCCTCCTCAGGCAAAGAGCGTTCTGCGTTGACGTGGGCATTGAGAGCCTCCAGGCTGTCTGTGGAGTAGCAGTTGCACACAGCACACTGGTAGAGGCGCAGCGAGGGGTCGCTGATAGGTGGTGACATGGAGGAAAGGGAAGGGTCTGATGAGGACATGCCCCCCATTCCACCTGAGGACACCAGTGATAGGTCATCTGCCATCAGTTGACCACTCGCAAGGCGCAATTCCGCTGATAGGTCACTATTCACTATGGAGAAAATGAATAAAAAATGCAGGTTAGACAGTGAAAAAGAAAGAGAGACACAGTAGTGTTTAAAATGAAGGGCCTCAAGTGGGAGTACATACATGGAAGCATTGAGGGATAACATGACAGTCTGAAGGTTGGTAGTATGCAAAGCAGTAAGAATAGCATATAAAAAAAAACAAAGAGCTAAAATGAAGACAAAGCTCTGGTGAAAATGAAAGGCCGGCATGCACTGGGAGGGATAAAGGACTGAAACAAAGAGGAAAGGCTCTTTTTATTAAATGAAATTAAGTGTGGAGGGAGAAGTGAGTCCTATATGCAGGGCTCTCTCACACAAAAGGATTTGATAAAATAAAGCCTCACAGAGGACTAGCGATCCTTACAAAGTCTTGTCTATAAAAAACCCTAATAGGATTGAATCAGGATCAATTACAATCATCCTTTTCAACTTGCTAACTCACTCATCAGGTAGTTTTAATTACTGCTCTCAGCAATGGCAGGACAACGGTTGTAGGGCTCCAGGCTTTTTTCACATCCACACACAGATTTGAAAAGCTGATCAATGCCTTACACACGTTTTTCTCCTGCCCACCCACACTAGAAGAAAAACAGATGTGCCATTCATACAGATGTAATTAAATCTTTCGTTTGATCCCTTCATTGTCTCTCTATACATGTTATCAAAGCTCATCATGTCGCTCTTTCAGATAACATCTCAACACCTGAATCAAAATCACTTTTTTTTTTTAAAGTTTAAGTACAATTTCCCCAATTAGCAGATGACTAAATGTGTGTTTGTGTGTGCGTGTGTGTGAGCTTGTGAGGGCTGCCTTAAAAAGTAACACTTTTTGCAAATGTAAGTTCAAATTTTTGAATATGCATGTATGTACATGTACTTATGTATATGCATCATTCCTCTATGCATGTGTGTGTATGTGTGAGTATTTGAACATATAAATATTCCGCTCACACCAACTAAACCTATGTACAGCTGAGCTCACTATGGGGAGCTGTGTGTTATCAGTGTAATTCACTGAGAGTACATCTGCTGGCTGGGCTGTGACCTCCACACTAGAGGAGGGAGTGGGTGTGTAGCACTGCAGGGTCATTGTTAAATCTCTCTCACTCCTAAGGGAATCCGCTTCCTGCTGTGTGTGAGTGTGAGTGTGTCTGTGTGTTCTCTCCAGGGTGTGGGAAGGTGGGGTGGTGTGTATGGTGTGTGTGTGTGTGTGTGTGTGTGTGTGTGTGTGTGNTGGGGGTGTGTGTGTGTGTGTGTGTGTGTGTGTGTGTGTGAGGATGTGGTGGTGGTGGTGGGGGGGGATTAAGCTGACTTAAGAAAATTACAAATGAAAGATTAAGAATAATTCTCATGTGGCGTCTCATAATCATTTTTTAATCAGTGAGAGGGGTCAAAGAAAGGAGACAATGACAGAGGGACAATATGAGAGCAGAGATAAGAGAGAAAGAGAAAGAGAAGAGGGTGAGCTAAGGGGGGTATGGTAAAAAGGATGGGAGCAGAAAAAGAGAAGGTGAGAGGACAGGGAGAAAAATGGAAAGCAACAAAAGAAGGCAGTGAGATAAAAACAATACCCCGATGGCATCAGATATACAAGATAAAACAGATAAAACTGACCAAGTGAAAGATGAGTAGAAGAAAACTGAAAACAAGCCTGAGGCAAAAATATTAAAAGGCAAACACTTGGCACTTTGTCACACCCTTAGCAAAAATGTGCCTTTTTGCATTTTCACTGACAAATGTTTATAATTTGTCAGACCTATGTCTCTCTACTTTATTAAAATTCCATTACCACCCACCTAAGCCAGATCCCAGAGCAGCTGCAGTTGCAGGATCTAGCTGGAAAGGGTTAATCATCATCTGGGTGTCTGGGCCACTGCTGCTGGCTGGATTTTCCAGTTTTACACCTGCTAGGCCCATGTTTTGAGCTAGGTAGTACTGGTAAAGCTCTGCCTCAGCAGGAGCCAGGCCCAGATGGAGGCTGTGTTGGATCTGCTTCATGTTCTGCTGCAGCAGCATCATGTTGTGCATGTGTTTCTCGCTGGTCATATGGATTCTCAAGTTCCGAGCCACATTGGTCTCATAGTCACACACCTGTAAGATAGGATAAAATTGTAAGATAATGGTTTAACTTCTTCAGAGCACTACTGTACTGTGAAAAGACTACCATATTTCAAATTTAATTATGATGTATTTATCTTATCAGTTTTCAATGAAAAAAAAAACTAAATCAACATTTATATAATGTTTAATATTGGCTCTTACAACAACAAGCACATTTTAATACTTAATGCACAGACTAACATTTGATGCAATAATTGCAGTATAGTGTCACATTTCTAATGGTTTCCACAAAACTTGGAGATAATGGCACAATGTATGAGAAATTCAGTTTTATAATTGCCAGAGGTCTGATGACGTGGCCAAGAAAAATAATAGACACAGTGACGCAAAGAGAATAACTGGCTCATTGTCCAGACAAATTGGTATGTTGCTACCACAGCGCAACAAGGATTCTCTGTTTGTTTCATTACCTCACAGCGCCAAGTAGGCTTCTGTTTGGGCTTGGATGGCGAAGGTGCACCGCAGCCTGCACCGAGGCTGGCACTGGGCACAGGGTTGGCGTGGTTGTGGTTGTATTGTGCCTCACTGCCACCGTTCTGGAGTGTTTGTACGTTGTTCAGATGCTTGTCTGACTGCATATGGATGCTAAGGTTGCCTTTGGTGGTGGTTGAATAGTTGCATACCTACAAGGCAAGGTTTAACATAGTGAAGCATGGTACACACTATATAGATTTACAATAAAAATTGACTTATCTGAGAAATTATTCACTATCAGAATGATTTTTTTAGTCTTTACAGATTACCTCTAAAACTGTCATAGGTGTTGTTGAATAAAACATAGAAAGAGAAACATACTCATTCATCGACTTTTTCGGACTACTTCTTTTCTATTAGAATACATTCATCTCACACAATAACAATGGTTTAAAATGCTATCTTAATTAAATCTCCAAATAAAAGACAGAGAAAACAGAAATCCATAGTAATGAAAAATTAGGTAGACAGACCTCACAGCGGAAAGGCTTGTATCCACAGGTATAGCTTTCGCCTCTGGCTAAACGAGGGTGAGGCTGTCCTGTGCGGCAGTACGCACACGATCCTCCAGACTCTGGATGTTTCTCCTTCATGTGGGCATCCAGTGTCTGCTGGTACTTATAATGCCAGTTACACTTCGGACACTTCAGCGTCTTGCAGGAGTTACGCGAATGCATCATCGTCATATGTCCTCCCAGAGACCGTGAGGATCCCAAGACTGTGTCACACTTGGGACATTCCACCCCACTACCTGGGGACCCTTCACCTGGACCAGGGGTACCAGGTGTCCCTGGAGTTCCAGGTGTACTGGGATTTCCTATGTGTTGATGCAGAGGCCCAGGACTTTCATCATCTCTACGCAACATCATCAAGTCAAGGGGATGAGCAGATGGTGAAGACCCATCCCGTCCAGCCAGGGTTTCACTGGTTGAGTCGTTGCTGCTCTCCCGTTCTCTGACAGCTGCCAAGGCAGCAGACAGACGGCTCTTCTCCATCTCCAGCTTCTCACACACAGGCAGGGAGGAAGAGGAGGTGGACGCAGGGCCTTTGCTCTCACTGTTAAACTTTAGCACACTGTTGGAAAGGGGGGAAATACTTTGGTTTAAGAGAGGGAAATCTTTGCTACTGGTGCTGTCAGCTCGCTGGCCTGTCATCGCTATGGTCATGGCCTGCTCCTCCTCCTCATCTGCCTCCATTTCTACTCCACCACCATTAGAGTAAGCATCATCATCCTGCTCTGGACTTTCTCCTCCCACTGTACCGGGCTCCCGCTTGATGAGTGGGTACTGGCTCAGGTCCGGCCCATTGGGTTGCAAAGTGCATGTGTCCCTAATGTGGCCCTTGCAGTCACTATCAGAGTTCCGGCCTTCCAGGATGCCACTAGTTGCAGCAGCAGGAGAATTCCCACTGGGGGTTCTGTGGGCACCAGCCCCTCCCCCGAGGTTTGGGTTGGTCTCAGCCTTTGGCATGGTTTGGGTTCTGGGGGTTTGGTCATTGGAGGAGCTGCTGGCACTGCCCTTCAGGAAGGCAAAACCTGCCTGAAGGGAATCTGCATTCTCCCCACTACTGTGGAAAGCATTCCACAAGCCGCGGAGCCCCGTGTCTGGCCCTAGGAAGTTGGCAGGTGTGGGAAAGTGGGGTAGCACAGAGTTGGGGGGTTTTTTTGGTTCCAGAAAGCTTATAAGAGGTTCTTTGTCCTTGCCGATGCCCTGGATGATGGCAGAGACATGCTTGTTGCTCAGCAGCTTCTGCTCCTGCTCATTCAGAGTCATATGGTGGTCATGGACAGCATGTGTCACGAAGGAACGGCTGTAGCCAAATGACAGCTTGCACAGGAAACACATCAGCACAGGCTTCCGCCGCCCATCAGCCACGCAGCCCTCAAACTTGGACAAGTCCACATTGTTGGGGACATCTTTGGACACACAGGAGTTTTTGGCTGCACCATCCGCCTTCAGATAGTCTTTGTCATTGTTGTGGCGGAGGTCATAGACACGGAAACTGTGCAACACGGGACCAGCGCCTGCCAGCCCTCCAGTTGAGGTATTTGGGAAGGAGGGGTGGTCAGTCGCCAGGGATTTATTCCCCAGGGATGAGGCGATGTGGAAGGAGTTGATGATCTGGGGATAGAAGGACATGGGTGCAGCGGGCTGCTCCAACCGCTCCCCCCCTGGGCTCAGGCCACTCTGGCCACTGCTGGCCTGGGCATTGGGGAAGGTCTGGGAGGGCAGCAGGCCCCTGAACTGGAGAGCTGCAGGGAGCCCTCCCTGGTTGCCACACTGCTCTTTGGAGTCCTCCAGGATGAAGGCAGAGCCATCGGGCTGGTAGATGATCTCACCACACAGGTTCTCCACATCGCTCTCCTCTTCCATCTCCATCTCGCTGTTCATTTCCCCCACTTCTGCAGCACCCCCCTCCCGCTCTACCTCATCTTCACTCTCCTCCCCAACCATCCCTTCAATCTCCTCACCCTCCTCATGACCTCCAGTGGTAGGCAGGCGGGCGTTGGGGCAGTGGTGCTCCATGTATTTTTGTAAACTGGAGAAGGAGCTAGAACATTCGTTGCAGGGGATCTCCTTTGCCGGCGCCACTGGAGATGTGGCAGGGGCAGAACAGTCCGAACCCAAAGCTGCTCCTCCTCCTACTCCTGGTAAAGTGCCGGTAACACTCCCTTTGTTACCGGTAGTAAAGCTTTCTCTCCGACTCTGTTCGGTTACAGGGTCGATGGTTGCACTGACAGTGGTGGGGGTAGCTGTGGACCTTAACGGGCTGACAGCAGGCTCTCTAAGGCCATTTTCCGGCTCTCCAATGGCGACAGGCGATGATTGGTTGTTGTTGTTGGTGTTGTTGCTGTTGGCGACACTGGTCTCCATAGCGACAATGGAGTTGTCCTCAGCAGCAGCATCCAGCCTCTGGCCACCATGTTCCTGCTGCCGTGACGACACCATAGGGGGAGAGTCACAAGTTGCCATGACAACCACTACATAGGGATCTCATCTCATCCAGCCTAACAGGGACCTGAGTTAGGGAAAGACGAAAAAAGAAAGTAGAACAGAGGTTTAGAAAATGGTGTTTCACAGCAGACATTGTTGGTCAACTTAAATGAACATTAATTTTTTCAAATTAATTCCAACTTGCTCTCCCCCCACAATCAACTTCAGTACAAATTGTGTTGTTGTAAGCCTCATTTGGACCAATTTCTCCAGAAGAGGGTTAGTTATTAGGTTAGTTATTTTAATGTTGTAGTTATTTCAATCCAGTACAGCATGTACATAAGAAAGTATGAATTATTGTCACAAAAAGCTAATATTTATTTGGGTCGCGAGATTGATGATGATAATAACAATTTGATGAACAATATATTATGTATACAGTACCAGTCAGAGGTTTGAACACACCTTCCCATTAACTTGAATGAGAAAGTGTTATGGTTTCACACTGACAACTAATAACCATGTAACACATTCATCCAATTTTAAAAAAACAAACGGAAAAATCCAATACTGACATTCCCACTTGCATCTTTGTTTTATAACTGACAGACTACAGATTGCTTGACACAACCACAGGAAAAGAAAACATCCTTCAACAAAAGTTTTGTCTCTCACTGACCTCAGAGACCAGAGCTTAGAAACAGGGGAAATGAGGTATAAATGAATGAAGCAGCTCCCACGGCAGCCAGCAGTGGAGAAGTTTATAGGAATAACCCAATTGTCTAGTAAATAGACTCTTTGATCGGCATACCAC
>JANJYP010024904.1:0-30923 GCA_024605115.1 Rastrelliger brachysoma | reverse complement strand
TGTGACATCTCAGAGCATTAATAGAGGTTTGAGTGAAGTGAATAAATAAATAAATAGAAGAAAGAAGCAAGACGTGCAGTATTAGCCATAATGGCTTTTCAAAGTACTATAGTGAATGGTACAGAATTCAGCATGCAGAATGCATTACTATTTAAGATTAGATTTTAACACCAATCAAAAGTTTCTTAAAAAAGGAGCTCTGATGTTTTCGATATATATGTTTTATCATAAATTATTTAAAGCTTTATCTTTGGAATAAAGTTTAATCAGAGCCAGCTGTTGCTCTCATGCTACTTCATCGTCATACATTTTCTAAACTTCCCCAGGGACGGGCATCATTGTAGGAATGATAAGACATGAGACAGACTTGTGTGACAGTTTTAACAATGTAGTAACCATCAACACTCATACTTAATGTTTGCATCCACAATCAGATATATCTAAGGCTAAAACTGCATAATGCTAACATTGCACATCCTATAATTTATATGACAATGTTAAGACATTGGTATGTAGAATACACACTTAGATATAGTCGTTGGCTATGCGGATTGACTGCAGTTTATTTTATTAGGAGTGCAGTATAAAATTACAGCTATGGCCACATAACATCAAAGCTGAGACAATGCAAATCTCACAAATTACCATGTGAATATTTGCTGAATAAGAACTATACAAAAAGTTTAATTATTAGTTGTGACTATCACATAAGCCCTTCAGCAAGGTGAACACTGCTGTGTGTATCTTGATGTTTCAGTTCAAGTTTCCTTGAAAGATAATTCTGGTTTATTACAAGTTGGGTCTTATTTTTGTAGGTTTGTTTTTTTGTTTTGATGCTTATGACACCATCATGCTCCAAGTAATTGCAAACATTCGGAAATATGGCAACATCAATAAAACAAAGTCATCCAGGGCGAGAACCATGAGCGATCAGACAGTTTAGCTAGATTATCTAACTCACTTTATAGAGGTAAATTTGAGAGTGGACACATCTGGAATGTCAGCAATAATCCTTTATTGCACAATAAAAACTGTCCGTCTACAGAAAGAGGATTGTTGTGATTAACTGGAGTTATCCTTTAAGGATTAAAGTATTATTGCAATGAGTGTGAAAATATTCCCCCTTTCTCTACAGACATACAATGACCCTGTGGAGACAAAAAGTGCCCAAACAGGCCAGGCTTCTCCACATATGATGCCAGCCAACCCACCCCTGTACAGCGTGCCACCCCCTCCACAGCCGTCATCGCCCTACCTGGCACCCGGCGCCTTCCCTCTCACTGACCTGCAGAGCTACGCAGGACACGCCCCTCGCCACACCCTGTCGCAGACGCTCAGCCAATCGCAGATGCTGCCCAGCATTAGTGCCTCTCCCCCCTCTTCCTTCCAGATCAGCCCACCCCTTCACCCCCACCAGCAACTCTCCCTGCATCAGAGCTCGCTCCTCAACCAGCCTATCCGCATGCAGCAGGTCCAGTCCCAGCCAATCATCTCTCACCAGATGGGGCTGCAGGCCTCTCTTCACTCCCCTCCTCCTGGGCAGCAGGTAGCTAACTGAGATACAGTAGCCCCTCTGACAAATATTTCATATATAAATAATATAGTGGTTAAAGTATAAATTGTCATTAATTCTCTGTTTTTCTTCAGGGGTTTTCCCACCTCCAGTCAGAGTATCAGAAGAGCATTGGGGGTTCCCAGTCTCCAGGAGCTCCTGGCCCTGGTCCGGGCCCTGGAGTGGCTCAGAGCCATGACTGGGACAGTGAATACTGCAATCGGGAGTGTGGCAACCACTGCAGGTCAGTGGAAACACATAAGACTGTTTCATTTATATGCTTTTAACGGGCTTGAAACAAACTGACTGAAGTTAAATTTGTCAAAAAAAAAGATATGATACAATCCCAGTCTTAAAACTAGAGCTCCCTGAGAAATAAGCATATATAGTTATGTCAGACGTCTCTCCCACTGCCTTCACAACCTAAGTGTTGAAAATTGTCAGCTCCATTCTAGTGAGACAGGGGAGACAGCTGGAGAGGTAATGGTGAGATAATAGAGCTTGTCATGTGTTTGTCAGACAGTGGTAAAAAACAGATGTTCCTAACACAACTTTTCACTGTTGTTGGACTAAACGCTTTGGCAGGCTCTTCAGTCCTGCAGCACTGGAAGATATTGTGAGTCTACAGTGCCAGTCATGCTAAAGTACTAAGAAATGTTTGGTTTATTTACAGGGATTGGTTAAAATAAGTTATGCGAATCAGCTTTCAAGCATAAATTGTGTCTTTTAGGGACTAAGTATTTGCAAAAAGAGGAAAATACTCATCAATTTGTATCTTTCTAGTTTGTATTTGCAATCCTAATGCTCTTTGCTGCTGTGTCTTTGAATATAATCTAACTATTTTCCTATTTGTTTTTCTCCCTCCAGTGGCAGCATGATAGGCAGGGACAAGCCACTCTACCTCACCTGAAACTGAAGATCATACTCTGTCGACAAATACGACACCGAGGAGTCTACTCTCACCCTTGACATCCCTCCTCCACTCTCCTCACTCTTACTCCCCCACCCCTTTCCTCCCCAAACCTTCTGATGCGCACACTTACATACAGTGAACACATAACATACATTTACATACATACACGTGCAGACACACACACACACACACACATACACACACATTCCGCCACTCAAACACCATGACCACAACCACCACCACCTTTTTTTGTCAAGTGTAATTATAATTTTTCTCAGTTTTAGAGGAATTTGTGATCAGAGTTTTTTGACTAGATGACTACTGTCTGTACCACTTAATGTATTAGCGGTCCTCTTGCTGTTTAAATTTGCCAAGCACTTATAAAACCCCCCATCCCCACCCCCTCCTGCTCCCCACCAACCCCAACTCTTTCTGAGTTGTGTGTCTATTTGCCCACTCTGACAAAGGCTGGGCTATAGAGCACTTCTCTGTGTGTCACCATCAAAGTCCCCTCAGGGACCCCATCCAGCTTTAATTAGAATGAGAAGAAAAAACCTCTTTCTCTTCTTTAATCATCTTAATTTCTTTTTGTTTTGTTTTTTTTCTTTTTTATTGTGTTGTTGCTGTTTTATTTATTTCTGGCTTGCAAAATTGTTCCTTTTTTTTTCTTTTTTCTATTTTTTTTGCCAATAAGCGGTGGGCCCTGTACTGTAGAGAAATATTAACTTCTAGTAGGTTCAGTGCAGGCCTTGATGTTATGGTAGCTTTGCTTAAGAGCCTGCAAATTAATACAAAAAGCTGGGATGGGGAAAAGAAACAAAACAAAAGAATCTTTTTTTAATATTAAAGACCTGTTGAGGTCTACTGAGCTGTCACAGTGTGATTGTAAATATCACTTTTATGGGATCAAATTGGGAATTGAAAGTCCAGATAGATTTGTTTCTTCTTTAATATTACATGTAAGTCATTCTGTGCGTGTGTGCATGTGTGTGTGCGTGTGTGTATGTCTGGACGTTAGAATGTACCCCATTCATGATGTGTGCAGTTGAGTGTGTATGTGTGTATGCGCATGGGCACACACTTGCGTGCAAGACTGTCTCAGTGTTCAAGTCTTTCTCGTGAATTTTAACAGCCTTGTGCAGCTGGATTTCAGAAGAGTATTTCACACTCTCGTTCTTGCATTAAATCTGTGCTCACTGGTGTGTTTTTTCCAATAAAGTTCAATCTAAAACTGAATACACAATATGTGTCCTGCAGATCATTAAATGGAAAGAGCCAGGTGAGAAATAGAGAGGAAAGAGAGAAAGAAACGGTGTGAGATAAAATGAGATATAATGTTGCAGGTAAAAAGAAAAAAGAAGAAAAAAAAAAAAAAGATATTGCCTCAAAACACCCCCCCTCCCAACCCTCTCCTTTCTTATTTTGTCTGACCATAATGTCAATTTTGTCTCCTCGACATGCAGAAGTGAAGTAATGAAATATGTGAATGGAGCCACCACATCCACATTACAGTGATTTTTATAAGTTTCTAGTTGGTGTTTGGTTGTGTTGATCTCATCTTTTTAACTTTTGTGTGATTAACAGAAATGCATTTTGCTGACAAAGACATGTTTTTATCTCTTTACTGTAGCATAATTTCAGTTTTAGTTGTTACAGAACTATAACATTTTAATTTGTGTAAAAAAAGAAAAACCCTGCCAACTGTAGTTATTTTATTTGTAAAGCCAGTAATGATAAATATTTTAAATGGTTATCAATATATTGTTTTTGCTAGTTGCCCATCAGCCATTTGACAGGTTTTCTTATTTATGAAAGAAATTAAAATCATTTTTGCTTCTTACAATGGAGGTGTATTTTTATTATTATTTTATTGTTTTCCTTTCTCTTTGGTTTGATAAAAATGATTATGACCACAACAATGATTATTTCTTTGTTTTTTACATTTTAGGTGCTGCTCCTTTACTTTCCTTACCGGCAGCATCTCTTTGTGTCACAATGCTTCTTTTATTTCAAACCAGCATAATAAAAAAAAAAAAGTTTAAAAGTGATATTGCCTGATGCCTTTTTATTTTTCATTTCTGTGCAGACATTTTGTCCCTTTCTTTAATGAGATGATCACACCTTTTTTTTTTTTTCTTCTTATTTTCCCCCCAAAACAGGATAATCCCTGTTTTAAAGAAACACCAACACCCCCGGCTTAATATACCTTACATTGAATTTGCACTTAAGAAGGTCGCATTTGTATCCTATATTTATATTTAGCGCAGGCCTGGACTCCAATGGCATTAGCTAATTAGCCGTGGATACAGTGTACACCAGCCAGCGTGAATATTGCCAGTAAACTATCTTAACAAACAAGAGAGCAGATGCGAGAAGACGTTTGCTTTGCTTGTGAAAGTGTGCATCGTAGGCGTCTAGTGTGAGATAAAGAGAACAGAAAAATGCAATGTGCACACAAACTCAGGCAACCGTCCAAGTACTGATTTTACCCCAATTGCACACAAGTCTTCTTCGACACTTTCTCGGAGAGAGAGAGAGAGAGAGAGAGAACGAGAGAGAAAGGGAGATTGAAATAGAACCGTCACAAGCCCTCCATTCAATGTTTTATTCATTTTACGTCTGCCTGCCGTCTCTTCTTCAGTAGTATTGAATTGGCAAATAGATCATTATTGGACAATTGGAAAACCTGCCACTTTGTGATATGACACACATTATATGAAAATCACAGTCATACATTCTTAATGCAATGCCAGATAAAAGAGGTTTTGGGTGCAGCCACACAGCCCTGTCTCTGTCTGTGCCTTTTGTGTACATTCAGCCATGTGTTTGTATGAATATCTGCTTGTGTGTTGTGTTTTTTTTTTTTTCTCCCTGTCTCTTCTGTGTTTGGGTGTTGCCTCTCCTCTTTAGCTGTTGGTGCATTTGTTCATATGGCAACAATAGTCCATTTCTTTCTCATTTTAGACAAAATGGCTTTTTGCTTTACATTCTCTCTGCCATCCACAGAATTTCTGGCAGTCGTTGTCTATAGTAACACTGTAGTAAATACATTACATACATTTGACACTTCTGTCACTGCCCTTAATCCTATCCCTCGTCTTAAAGTCAAAGTCATGAAGCCAACAGTGAAAGAAACGCTACAATTTATGGTGGAGGGTGCCTTTGAGAGGAGGTGAATGCAGCAGTCATGTTGGTTTCGAAAATATATTTGGAAAGAAAAAAAAAAGACCACTGCAGCAGCAAAGTGGATGACATCAGTAACAGCAAGCTGGTTAATGAAGAGGAGGTCAGTATGGCATGCATCTGCAAGAGTGCAAACTCAGAATGACACAACCCTCAAATAAACACACTGTTAAATACTGAATTAAAATATTTGGTTTATGTTTCAGTTACAGTACACTGCATGCTTTTCACATTGGTATGGTTAATTTATGTATGCATAGTTTCATAAATATTGCCTCTACTAAATCAAAAATGGAGTTTTGGACGCAGTGTTAATTCAGCTCAGATCTATTTTGTGTTTCCTTGTGGATTAACGCTTTTGATTTTACATATAATACAAGAAGTGAAATCACTAGTTTAATTTTATCCATTAGTATCTGAGGCTTTAGGATTCTGACCAAAGTGCGGTTTGATTAATAATCAGTAATAAAATAAGTGTCCATAAAATAAAATATTTTAGGCCAATGTTAAAATAAAACTCAGGCACTCAAAACAAAAAGGTGTGTTGTGTACATACTGCACAACACGTTGTATGTGATGCATGCAAGAGATTAATAAAAGCTCAAGCATGTTTGAAGCTGATGATGAATATGAGGTTTAACCTCCGTGTGTGAATGTTCGTTTGTGGAGTCACTCAGCTAACAGTGGAAAATTTCCACAATCAACAGATCTGTACAAATGTAAGATCCACCATGTCAAAAGTCTTTTATTTTCCTCTTGAAACTTCATTTGTTCATAGCTGTGGTGGAACAATATTATATCTTTGATTTCTATGAGCATTGATTATAAATATGGTTAGACCACATAAGACAAGCAGGTACAGCTGCACCTTCTCTCTGCTATGGGTTCAGATTGCTGCACATGAGAAGGTCAGAACCATGGTTGAACTTCAAGGCTCGAGCAGGCAGTGAACACCAAACACAGCCTTTCACAGACCAACTACTGTAGCAGACTAAATGTTTCAGTTGCAACTTTGGTGCTGCGGTGGAGCAACAGACAGCAGGAAATGTGGGTGGTTTTAACAAGAAATGGGTTTCGCTTTGTGTTCAGAATCAGTTAAAGTTTTTTTTTTTATGCTGACTGTACAGCACAAAATGAAATAGTGCATTATCAAAACACAATATCCAACACAACTCATGAACAATAAGCAAACAACAAATGTTTAAATACTTATTTGCAAATAATTAAATCTGCTATTTTAATGTAGTATTACTATGATTATTTAACGATTATATCATGTTTTGTTATTGTTCATCTCATTTTGAGACAAACTGCCAATTATTTGAAATGGCAGCTGCAGCATACAAGGTGATAACTACGCACAAAAACTGAAGCAAGGTGACAAAGTGTAGGTCATAAGACATAATGTGTGAAGTGCAAGGCACAGTTGTGGTTTCACACCTGTATATATATGAATATATATACATAATCCAGTTTATGACCTATTGCAGCTTTGACAACCACTAGATGCTGCCTGTGGGGGCCAAATTTAGTCTATTTCCTGTTTTTCTGATATCACAAATGAATAAATGTTTAAAGTGGTTGCATCACATTTTAAAAGACACCAGGGTGTAATTTATAAGTAACATTCCCCTCAGAGTCATTATGAAACATCAGGTGATGAAAATTTCTCTCTATGACTGGATTCAACCATATTTGAATGTCTCAATATCAATTTGGCTACTTTGCTTGAATTAGAAGTGAATTAGAAGATACTATTTTCTATGACACCTTAAGTTTAAAAGAACACAGAACTGTTTGAAAAAAGGTGACTGACACACACACAAAAAATATATAAATATCACATTATAATATTTAAACAAGTGACAAGTGATGTAAACGGTGAGGAAGGTTGGCCATTTTCTGTACAGTTCTCTTGGTTTTAGTTTTGATCGAGTGGCCGTGATGTTCAAGAGAATCACAAAGCGTAGCAACACACTAAATTTATGTGACCCACTGGATATCACAGCCCAACATCTACTTTCAAATTGTCAAATTATGCTGCTGTGTTTATGTTAATGTATGCGTAACTTTATGTATTAGAACAGTAAAAATACACCAATTTCAGATCTTGCTCTACAACATAAAAACTTAACTTATAAAATAAAACACGTTGAATTTCAATTTTTCATGCCATATCCATGCAATAGTATTAGAAGGCATCTTTGTTGGTTAGCTGCTATAAATTAAACTCAAAATGTATATGGACATGAGACAAAGGAATTTTAAATAAACACAAATGACTCCTTTTTCCTGGAATCAAAAACGTCATATAAGCTGTACTGCTTCCTAAATATCCAACTGAAATAATGAGATCATGAATTTGTGACATTTCATAAGTTGTCTCTCTTTTACATGCCAGCAAAAGACTAGGACAAGATCGTGCTGTGAAAAAGCTGATATTGCATTTTTGATCTTCATGGATATGGGGAAATCGTGGTTAAGCGCATTAAGTAAATGGCGACTTGTTAAATAACCCTCTGTCTATCTGCCTCTAGCTCTCATTTTGCTGTGGGCTGTATGGGACAGAAGCCCACATCCACGTTGAGAAACCACGGTGCTCAGTGACTAAAAGGTAAAATAATAGTGCCTCACACTTCTCTGTCTCAGCAGTTCTTCAGTTTTGATTTGAAGTGGAGATGAGTCAGATTGAGAACCACACACGTAACTATTTTCTCATCACCTCTGCAGTCGTTTGTAAAAAGTCAGACCTCTTTGGATCACACTGGAGCCACAAAAATGGGACCAGGCATATGCAGTCATTTCTGATGTTTGTTAAACACTGCAGCTGCTCTATTTGAGCTATATCGCCCACACATGCTGCACCTTAGATCCTCCAATAATTGCAAGTTGGAGAGTGTTAGAGAGAAATAGTTGTGTTAGTGTAATAAGGTTCTGGTCCAGATGTTTGGGATTAAAGCCTTGTTATGAAAATACAATATACTTACTTGGGAAGTGAGGTATTCAGCTCTGTCATGCACATGGCATGTAGCACTGTTTAAATAGGCTTGAAGATGAGATTGGGAAAGGTTTCAACTGAATGTAGAGCAACATGTTGGCATGTTGTATAATAAGACAGTTTCTAGCATTTGGTTGGTAAAAAAGGTTCATGTTCTTAAAATCAGTACCATAGCAACCAAGCTGTGGACCTAGCTTTGCCAATATACAGTAAAATGTAACTTCACAATACATTTTTCAATGACTTACCCTCCCTTATAAGTGAAATTATTGCTGTGATACACTGCGGAATATATTAGCTGATTTACTAATAAAATCAAGATTGCAAGATTATATTTTTATTTCTTGTTTTTACCCAGTGACTGAATATATAGGGACGTTCTTCTTTTCTAACCATTCGCTGATAGCAACAGATACAACCACAATCACCTCTTGAAAAAAAAAAGCCTTTCAAGTTCCTTTGTACAGAGAAAATAATCCATCTTTTATAATGCCATACACTATACTATAAATGATACTGATCCTTTGGTAGAGAACATTTTTCTTTCCACAAAACACAAAAAAAGGAGCAATGAAACATGACTCTGATCTACCAACTCCAAAAATGCATTCAAAGACTTCAACTCCATGTCAATGTCAGCAAGGTTATAATTAGCCTAATGCTTACAGTGCCAAATATCTCAAATCTCCCAAAACCTGTCAGTATTTCCTGCAATAAAGCACAAACCCCTGAACTCTTAGGAAGTACGAGCAAGGGGAACAGCAACACTTTTTTTCCATGGTTCTTTTTAGTAAACATATTGGGAAGGATAGTTTGCTTATCTAATGCTACCAAATAACGTTACTAAATATGCTAAACATAACATCCAACCATAGAAACAACATAAATATATGATTTAATTTTCCAACTATTAAACTACCTGATACAACAGGAAGATAAAATGAATAAGCTGTGTAACAAAAACTCCAGAGACGGAGATAAAATCATTTCTGATATATTTTGTTAATGATTTAAACAGTCTTTCTTTCATACCAAATGCTTTTTTATGTTTGGCAACTTTAGTGTAGTACTTATTAGCATGCGAGTCAATCTCTTTTTTCCCTGCATAAACATGCCAGAGAAACTCAAGCCACTAAAATATGTTACTGAAAACATCTAAGGTGAAAAATGGGCAATGTAGTAACAAAATATTGACCCATTTGTCGCTTTTGTTAGCGCATGTTCGGGTACTGCTTTAGTGACACATTAGCTTTGGTCTAAGATATTGATACTCTACTATTACACCTAGTGGGGCTGAATGTTGTATTACACATTTTAAGAGACTCATAATGTACAGAAAATGTATTCTTATGTAATTGCGTAAGTACTACATTCACTTTTTGACTCACTATTCTTATACTGTATGTGGAACAAATTCCAAATTATACTGACAACAAGCCAAGACTTTAATAAACTCTGAAAATAGAGGCATTTTCTTTGCCTAAAAAATGTCACATTTTTAGCAATTTTCAATCATAATATGTCAGATGCGTTTGTATAAATAAGTTTGTCAATATGAAGACAAACTCTTAGACTGAAAAACAAGTGACAAACCAGATTCCACTGTGTCTGACAAACAGTAAACCAATACCTGCTACACTGATCTGTCTTTTCTGTTTTACTGATCATAGTGTTAAGGTGCAAAAAGAATCCAAAATGCTTTGTGCTTGATTAAACTGTCATACTTCATATTCAATATTTTGCTCCATCTTTAAGCACTTTCACTCTCCATTTATGTCAGTGAGACAAACTTTTTCTTTCTTCCCAAGGGACATTTGCTTTTGTCAGGTGCATCTGCATTCATTAAAATCAAATATATCAAAATCTTTTCCTTATTTCTCCTGAGTTGTCTTCCTTTTTTTTCCTCTCTTGAATGTGATGATACTTTATATCACTCCAGAGTGTTTTCAATCAGACTGACTGGTTTGGAAAAAAAGAAAAAGTACTTAAAAGGTTTGGAGCAGGTGAAAAAATGTGGATTGAATTTCAACTTGGGAATCAAATCAAAGGATCATCTTAGGCTAAATCATTCATGGAGAGTTCCTGGTGCTGCTACGCAAACCCTGATGAGGGCCACGTGGTGACAATGTGTTGGTTTTACAAATAAATGTTTGTTCTGTTAAAAATGTATGACTTCCCTTTTTCCCAAATGCTACTAACTCATTCCTTGCATCTTGTCAGCACACTAAGAAGCTTTACCAAAAACTTGCGATGGGCAGCAGCTGTTAAAGCTAGTCAAACAGGTCAATAGTTTGTGTGCAGCATGGCCTGCATTGGGGAAGTTTTCAGACACTTCAGTTTGTTAAATATGCAAAATAAAAACTATGGCTAAGCTCCTTTGGCTTTGTAATTAAAAAGTTAACTTTATTATCTATAACTTAATTAAGACGTTATTTAAAGTACTTCGAGATTGTGGTCTTGTGAAAAATTAATACAGTAAAAAGTGATTTGTAGCAGGAGATGGGATGTGTTATGTTATATATGTTTTTCCTGTTGTTTGTCAGATGAGACAATCAACTGGCTACCGCTCTGATCTCCACACTGTAACTATGAAGATATCACCAATAGCTAGTTAGATTGGCTTAGAATAATGACAGAAAACACGTTGAAAAAGTTAGTCCTCTGCCCAAAGGCATCAAAATCTAACTTCCAGCACTTTAAAGGTCAAATGAATTAACATGCTGTATTTCATCTGTTCATCTCCTATAAATAAAACACAATGTAAAAACAATACAGTGCTATTGCAGTTTTACTGGGGAAAACACAGTAACATCCTGAGCTCCCTATTTAATGCACTCTTTCACTACTGCCTGTATAATACACATTCAATGGTTTACTTACAATTGAGATTTTGGAGATGTACTACAGTAATTGTTGTCATTTTGTATCATCACTGACAGCTGTAAAGTCACAAAATGGTAATTTCCACATCTATACAATGCAGCACCTTGTACTGCGGGATTGTTATAAGGATGTAGTTTACAATGGGCACCATACTTTTCCTTTGTGGGAATACTTTAGAGGATACATTTACACACTCTGAATTCAGACACTCAAATAAAATGGCTGACAGCAAATATAGTACACTATATATGGGGAGTGATTTCAGACTCAGTCCTGGACTCTTGTCATTATTGTGAGGTTGCCAAGCAACCAGTGGAGACTCCAGGAAGTGAGTACTAGTCCCTATTGACAAGTGAGAATGTCCAAAATTGTCCATCCCTGATTAATTTAACCGACAAAACAACCTCATCTGAGCTGTTCTTGAGCTTTAAGTTATAGTACATGATCTCCATGTGTACACACAAAAAAGGTAGATGTTCAACAGTTTACTGTCTGCGATGTCCTAATACCCAATGTAGACAATACCAAAACAAACCTTAAGATAAATATGCATCACAATATTATTCTGAGAAAATGGATGAGAGCATGACATGAGCACATCACCACCTAAAATGGATTGGTTTTTCTAGTCCTTCTCTCACGACGGCAGGAAAAGATAATATACAAATATATTAACCTAACTCACTAATCTAAGATAATTGCTTTAATATGAACCACAAACTCTTTTTACAAATACTGCAATTCAATCAATCATTAGTAACTTTAATTGCATTTGTTAACCGGGAGCCAGTAATGACTTAAATCCTGTTTTCTTCTCACACCCACATACGTACAGCTCCCGGCCTCTTCTTTCTCTGCTTGTCAGCCTCAGATAATAAACACAGGAGAGCATTCTGGGGAAGGCACTTTTTAATATGTTTCTTTTAAAAAATGGATTATCAAATTAATGGAAACTGCTCAATAACTGCTGCAGAGAGGAATGCTTCCCACCTAATTGAATTAGGGTTTTCATTTCTGTGATTTCTGTGTTTGTTTTTGGCAGCTGCCATCTGTTTGCCTGGGACCAGCTCTATTAATAAGCTATTCAGATTGAGATGGGGCTTTATTCCAGCAACTGTTTCTCACCTCCTCTCTCTCCCCTTTTTCTCGCTTCCTCGCTCACTCAAATGATTGTCATGGAAATCATCAGAGGTGCCAAACCGCAGACAAAAGAAAGAGCTTTAACATACACCTGAGCCAAAAAGAACAGAACTGTAGTCTAATTACGAAGGGAACAATTAAGACTGTGCATATTTATTGACAGGGGACTTCACACAGGAACATATGCTCATGAATACCAAAAATTGAAGACAGGATGGGGGGGGGGGGGGGTGCTGGTGGTGTTGGATCTGAATGTCTATATGATGGTGTTGTGATGAAAAAAAAAACATTTTAACCTTAGAAAGCATGGGCGGTGATGCAAATATGCAGCTTTGCTTTAACAAATTAAACATTTTCTTTATAAATTTCCATCACAGCTATTGTATTACACACACTTTTTGTGCAATATTTTAATCTAATACTTGTCTGAAAGCAATGTGGCCAATTTCCATTGCCTCAAATAAAAGAAAAAAAAAACTTAAGTGTGCTTGTCATCACCAGCAGCCAATATTAACCCCCCATTTTTTCTACCTTTGCTGTTGACAGCCACAGTCAATGCTCCAAGAACAAGGATTTCCAATCTGGGCTTTGCTCAGTATTCTGATCACACACCTCTCTCCTCCAGTAATACAAGTCTACTTTAAAATTCATAACTACATTTGGAAAGAATAAAAGGGTGCCCTGATGGAATATTTCCAAGGAGCTTACTTGAGCGAAAATACAATTCGCTTTGGCATATTTAATAACCCTAACCTGGTCTTTAAGACATACAGTAGTAATAACAATATTAAAAAAATACTGGTGACTGAAAAAAACCCAAGCTATGCCTTAGAATGAAATGAGCACCTATAATTCCTGCCTCTAGGAGGATGAGAGAAAGAAAGAAAGAAAGAAAGAAAGAAAGAAAAAGAAAAAAATGGTGGGAAATAAAGGAAACAAGAAATGGAGAGGAAGCCCTGACAAAGTTAGAAAGAGTCGGCTCAGCTCAACTCTCATTTTCTGCCTTTCTTTCCCTCTCCTCTTCTGCCTGGGAGGCAGTTTGAATTGAATCAAACAACCTAGATTGATTAAGCTTGGATGAATGACTTTCCAATGACACAGGATTCAGCTTCAGCCTCACCCCATCCCTCTGTACATATTTGACATGGTTATAGAGGAGTTGATGTGAAAGTGATTGCGCGAGTTGTTTCCTTTGGATTCTGTGCAAGGTTGTAACGTTCTACCGAGACGAAATGTTGTCTCCATTGTTCGATTCCTTGGAAGTCCTGTTTGATTCCTGTTGAATCCTGCTTTTATTCGAATGCCTCTCAGGAAGAAAAGCACAATGAATGAGTGTGAGAAAATAGATAACGTGCTCTTCCAATTGGAATATGAATTGCTCAGCTCATGCTTTAGTATTAATCTCTTGCCCTCTTTCCTCTCTCTAGTCCTTTTGTGTTAAGAGGGAGAGAGAAAAAAAGAGAGNGAGAGAGAGAGAGAGAGAGAGAGAGAGAGAGAGAGAGAGAGAGAGAGAGAAAACAAGAAATAGAGTATTGAATATTGTGGGATGTCCTGTTCTGAATTAGGTCAGGACCAATCAAAGCTTAAATGCTCTCTCTCNTCTCTCTCTCTCTCTCTCTCTCTCTCTCTCTCTCTCTCTCTCTCTCTCTCTCTCTCTCTCTCTCTCTCTCTCTCTCTCTCTCTCTCTCTCTCTCTCTCTCTCTCTCTCTCTCTCTCTTTCTCTGAACACCACAGCTCTCTTTGTGATGTCTAAATGGAGAGACAGAGACCCCTACTGTCTCTCACAACACATTAAAGCCCATTAAGCTTTAGTTTTCTTCTCCTCCCTCGATACATTACTGCCATCTGTCTGCTATTACACCCACTACACAATCATACTGCAGAAAAGGAGCACAAATGCCCTGTAATATACATATAACACACATCCAGCACACCTTCCTTCAATAATCCTCTGCATATGGCTCATAGATCAAAATCAGGCTTTAAGCTTCAACCAACACTATATCCACATTTCTCTACAAAAGTGCCTTGTCAGTGTTAAATTAAATGATATATTATAGTATTGGATTATTTTTAATGTCTCAACATATAAGTAGCATTTTAGTGATGTAGCTGCTCAAGGTGAAATTAATGAGAAAACTACTTCATATGCCATTATGTTGTTTAAATGATTAAAATGCATACTTATAACTCGCTTATCACACAGTTTTGTGTAATATCTGAAGCTACTGCTGTCAGATGAATGTAGTGAAGTACACTGGCCTTTGAAAAGCAGTGAACTCTAAAAGGGAAATAAACTAGAAGTAAGTGCCTTAAATTTGTATTTCATTACAGCACTTGATACTTGATCCTTTAATAAAGTACTACATTTTTCAAAAAACCTGATGATCTGTGAACAGCGTGAAGATTCAATCAAACTGCAGATCCAGACTCACAGCACAGCACAAGTGATAATATACTAATGACTGTGATGAAGGCTTTACAAAGGAAGTGATGAGACAGTTAACGCAATAACAAACTAATTGATTTTGATCAGCTAATGGTCACTTGAAAAAACTCTTTGGGGTAAGACAGTGAATAGAAAAAAACACACACAGATACCAAATGAACATCCTGGGCCTCTATCACCATATCCAGGACAATTATTTAGGTTTCAGTCTATTAAAATAACACTAGTCATTATCATCTGCTACAGTAAGTTATAGCAAATAAAAACGCAGCAGATTTTAGTCGAACTTTTCATAAAACCTGTCATTAGCCTGAAGTTGGGAACATCTATTAGAAGAAACAAAGAAAGAGAAAGACAGAGAGGGAGAGACTCTTCAACTCTTCACTTCAACCTCTAAAAAGGACTGACAGAGAAATTACAGTGTTCAACAACGCCAGGTCTATCTTTGTGTGGTGTTGAAATCACATCTGTATTGTACGCTGATGATCTTTCTGCTGTCTCCCACAAAAGAAGGACTTCAACAAAGCCTGGATATTTTGGGAATATTCAGCTATACAAGCACCTTGAAACTAAATGTTAACAAAACCAGAATAGTTACGACAATGAAACACTGGAACCATCACAACTTTAATTATTATTAATTAAAATGACAACAGAAAAATGTGAATTGAAAGTGAAATAACTAATGGGAAATTAACATTTTACACCATAAAAAATATCAGTGTAAATATGGTAAAAACCTGGCAGAGAATGTTCAAAACATGTGCTAAATTCACAAATCTATGAATTTTTACATTGGGAAAAACATCTATTAAAACACTACATGCCGATTTCTGTTCACCATAATTAGCTTGCAGAGGAATGTACAACACGCCCCCTGCAGGGCAGAATTTGCCTCCTTTAATCACTACTATCCTGTGATTATCTATTTCGTTTTCTTGTGTAAAACATAATTACTGCAGTATGTAATCCAGTGCTGAGAATCAGGTAACTTTAACATGCCAATAAAGCTCATATGCCTTAGAAAATTGACCATATGTGGAGTTAGAGGGTATGTTTTTTAACCTTTCAAATTATTCAGATTTACAACACAAAAAACTGTATTTTTACCATATGTAGAAATCAATTATATTTTCATTTTTAATAAGGCCCACATCAGTCTTTTTGTACAAAGCCCTGCATACTTTTCATTATGCCAATGTTCCCTAGATTAGTGTTTTCTACAGTCCTTATATTTTTCTATTTTCTAAAGAGCAATAGGTCAAAGATCAATTAATGTGATCGATAATCATTGTCTAATTAGTGTTACTGTTGTTTCATAATGCAGAGGGTGCCGACTCATCTAACGGTATTAAATGAAAACCACAAAAAAATTAAAATAGTATAGAGCTGCTTTGGTGGTGAAGTACATCAAAATACACTAGTATAGTCCTTAAATAGGTTTGAACAGCTATGTCTCTACCCCCCCGTTTGTTTGAAGCCAACATTCACACACAAGGTTATTGTGGAAATTCCAGCAAAAAGAGCACAATGCCCAATTGGCAATATGTCAGTGACTATCAAATCTCATTTACAATCAGTACTCTTCTCTCTGTATGTCATAATGTTTACTTTCTAGTCTGACATCTTAACACAAAGAAGGGGTTGCAGAGTTTATTCTATCTAGTGCTACATTTTCTCTTAGCCCCTTCCCTTCACTTCACTAACATCATATTTTCTGACAATTTGCTCCCTATTCCTCTCCCTCTCTAAGTGCCCTTCCATTTTTGTTAATCAAAATATATTCACTCAATCTCCTCCTCCTCTCTGGTGGATCTGAGAGGCTGATTGGCAATTTCAGTAGCAAAACCATAGTTCAGGGGAAAGAGATGGACACAGCCAATCTGAGAGCTCCCTGCCGTTACTATGGTAACATCGCAACAAGAGGAGCAGGAGTTGAAAAAGGGGAGGAGGGAGGGGAGGGAAAGAGAGAGGGAAGATATGATCAAATGTGAACACTCTATTTTGATAGTCTGATATACAACTCACAGTTTGTTATTACTAGACTCTCCCACTTCCATTTGTTGTTCAGGCACACACATGTAAGAAGCACATGCATTTAAAAAGCATATGCACACACACACACTTTATACACAGTGACAAACAGCATCTGCGCCTCGCTGATAACACCACCTCATGGCAGTAAACGTATATAAGAGGGGACTCTTTGCTTGCTCTTTTTTTTAAAATGGTTAGCAGCAAGCCTAACTGTCTCCATCACACACCCCGCTGACTTAAGCATCTCATCATCAGCTTTGCTCCTGCCCATTCTACAGATCTGTCTGGACTTAATAAAACTGTCAGACACCCAACTGGGACTTTTAAATAAAGACCATGCGTGGACTAGACCTGCTGTCTGAAGCAGTTCAGTGGAACAGCTCGTTAAAGATTATGAGATATGACATTAAAACTTGCAGCTGGATGTGAAGTGCATTAGCACTGACTTAAAAAAGGACTTAACGAGACTGTATAACAGTTATTGCAGATAGACAAATAGATGGGCAAAAAAAATTTACATTATCTATGTGCAGTGCAAAGATGTTGCCTTATAGTAAATCAAAATCAGGCTTCAAGCTTCACTATATCCACATTTCACGTTGCAGTGTTGTAATCATAGGTAAAACTACAGTTTCTGTGTACCACCATAACACTCTATTGTGCAAAATGCTTTTATATATAATACATATGTATAATCATGTGTGACTTGAAAGTAGCTACCTAGACCATAAACTATAAAATATAATAACACATGTTTATTGTAATAAATCAAGTGAAAGTGGGTAATTTTCTCCTATACACATATATGTTGAATCAGATTTATTTTGGGTCCATTAGACAGAATGCAGATTTAAGGCTTTCCCACCCACTTGAATGAGATTAAAAACCTTAACAATATGCTGGTGATGCCCTACACTTTATTGATGTTGCCTTTCTCTGATTACTCAGTTTGATGTTCGAGTGTCACTTTAGAGAATGATGTATGTGGATAGTTTAACACTAGAGGGCTGTTTGAACATCATTAGCTAAGGGAGAGGGGGGGTTCTCTATGCTCATAAGGCGAGTATATGAGCATGATTTATGTTATCACAACAAGTTTGTCCACAGCCATCATTTTTTACAGCTAAACTTTTGCAATGAAAATTATTTATATATTTTAATAATTACATTTTCATCTAAATTTTTAAACATATACTTTTTTTAAAAGTTCCCTTGCAACATAAGTGTAAATTTGTTCTATGTTTTCAGGCGATTCTAACATCAGTGACTAAAGGACTATAATAATCAATGTGGCATTAATGTTCAATAACTCACAAAGTAAAACTGTAAAAGTTAACAAAGTTTATTACATGTTTATATACAAACAACCCTGCAAGGCACACCTTTGTTTAAATAAGAATATACAATACATTTTATTCTTGAAAGCAAACAAGTTTTAGTTTTGAAATATATATTAATACAAGTCTGTTTTAGTGTCGGACAGAGAGAGAAGGCCCCAAGTCTTGGATGTTTAGTTGACACAAAATAATAAGGAGAAATGATCTGAACACTTTTATGTAAACAACCCAACATCTATCATCACTTACATAATTAAATGTTGGACATATTTCTGATGAAGCACATCTGTTATCTATCTGTTGATTAAATTCAAGAGTACAGACATAAACCCTTTGTACTACAAAATACATTTATTTCAGAGCTAAACTCAGTACTCTTGAAAGCTTATCCATACAGGAGAGGTAGCTTAGCTGTCGGCTATCAATATGTGATTATGTAACAGCCTTTGTCAGTACAACTCCTAAATCACAAGAGCTCTTATTCTGTAAATCAAAAGGGCCTAAACCATATGAATCTGCAGAATCATACTGGATACTGAGTCCGTCTCTGCACTCAAGGTGGGAGTCACTTTTTTGTTAGAGATAAACACATTTATCTAATTTAGTCATTAAACTAAAACATAATAACAAAAGCGTTTTATATTTTACTCTGTTTAGTCCTTTTTGTATATATTAGATACTGATTTTTGAACAAACAAAAGAGAAGATAGGAAAGTAAAAGATGACTTGTTCAGATGCGATAAAAAGATGTATCTGATTTTGCATTTGGACTTTGAGATGTAGCTCCTTTTGTAAAGTTTCAAGGTAAAGGCAACTTAAGCATCCACATAAACAGCATTTCATTATGGTTGTATGTTTTACATTGTTCAGAACAGACCATAGAGCCATGTAGTGATCAGTCATGTCATCCTGTCACTCCACTGAAGCTGCCTTAATAAAAACAAAGTTTGACCAACATCAATCAGGACATTTGTGAAATAACTTTTGTTATGACTGCTCACAGCACATAAAGCAAAGATTGAAAGATGAAAAGATGCTCATAACAAAGGCCTGCTGTGACTCATGAAACAAAACTAAACCAAACAACGGGGTGAAAAAATTCAAATGGCTGGGACTTTCAAGCTTAGAAACATTAAGATGCAGGCTGTCATCATCATACAGTTTGCCATCATAAAGTTTCTCCCTTTACCTTGCAACTATTAAGTTCAACAAAAGGTCCATCAATGTTGCAGTTTCTCTTCACTCCTCTAGAGATCAGGAAGACCAGGAGGAGCCTGACCAGAGTTAATCATTTCAGAGGCCTAGGAGGGCTGAAAAGAAGCAGCTAGTCAGCATCTCTTCCTGGGCTCCATCCTCCAAAGTCTTTCAGACTGTGTGTTTTATTGAATATTCCTATTGTTGATGCTCCAGATAGTTGGCCATTATCATGCCAGTAGGCCTAGTCGCTTGACCTTAGCAGACAGAAAAGAGTGGATGATGAAGACTATGGTCTTGGGGCAACAGTGGAGGTCCAGCTGCTGAATTGAGAGAGAAAGAGAGAGAGAGAGAGCGAGCATGATGTCAGATGGCAGTCTGCTCATTCTTTAGAGAATACAATAATTATTTTCATGCACCACCTATCATATGTGGTGGCATTAACACAACATATATACTGCAACTTTTAAAAATAGTTGAATAGAAGGAAGGTGTGACTTACAATCTCAGCCTCAGGGCCTCCGAAGTCAAGGAACATCATGCGAACTCCATCGTCTGAGGACATTCTTAGGCGCTCAAAGGGCTGCTGGAGTAGAATACTTTTCCTGACACCCATCTCTTCGGTGAATAGCGTAAAACCCTCATCAATGTGCACTCCCAGGGTACACTCCTTTCCATTCCAACTACAGGCTGACAGAGTAGAAAAAAGAATTTAGACAGAGGAGGAACAAAAAGAGGCAAGTAATGTTCAGATTCAAAAGAGTCTAGCTGGATTTGTTCTTGAATAAATCCAGACTGATATTACATAGTTCTTGGGCTCAGTGTTACAGTATTGATACAACACCTAGTATGCTGTCAATGTCACGTGATAGTGAGTATTCATTAAATTAAGCTCATGTACAGAAAAAAAAATTGTGTGTGAGAAAAATAAAACTATTTTTTTTTAATTCTGGTTCTAAACTTAAACTGTTTAGGTTATAGAGCAACTTAAGTCATAGAATAACTTAAATTGAATATTTTTTGCACTACCTAATATGCTAACAGCAGAGGGCAGTATAACAATATTCCTTTACTGTACTGTATGTAAAGTCTCATAATGCAAAACTCCAGTTTCCAGAACATAGGCTTAAGTATAAAGACTGTTTTAGGATTTACTGGTTGTTGAAAATAAATTGTCTTCTCTTAATAACTCTACAAAAATATCTATCACAAAAAAGTTTCCTTTCTAAAAACCAATCCAGACCCTTTATAAAAACTAAGCCAGAGGAAATCTTCAGCAATAGAAAACATGTTCTCAATTGATGAAGAGTACAGTCCTCACATAATTGTGTAAGGAACAATAAGATGTAGCTCCTAATCCTGCTGTGTGAGACAAGTTCCTATTATGAGATGTTTGTGTCTGATGAATAGAAAGCGCATCTTATGTCCAATCAGCGACTGTAAGGATGAAACAGATTTGAGGTTTATTCACAGATATGACTGAAAAGTTTATTTTATTCATATATCGTCTGTGAATATAGAGATATAGATGTGATTTATTACAATACTCATGTCAACAAAACTATCATATAGATCTGTTTATCACATTGACAGTGAGCATATTCCAATTTTGTGTTTTGAGGTCTAGTAGATCATTGACTGGGCTTAAGAAGGCAAATTTTGGGGTTGTTTTTATAGCAGGTTGTAGAATATTAGCAGATCCATTTCTAAAGTGGTGACCCTAGTGGGAATTAAATCTTTATTGTGATAATGCCTTACTGTCATCAAGACTAACTGAAAACAATGACTACTAGTCAGTGTTGGTGTAAGACTACACCAAGACTACTTCTTTGTGCCCTCTGATAGTTTGGAATGAAATTTTCATTTTCTAATCTGTATGGTAAGACTGTATAAGCGAATGTAAAATAAATAGTGGCTGTATCTATACCCGTTGTAACCTCCTTGATGAGTTCAGCAGCATTGTGGCAGCCCTCTACCAGCAGATGAGTCCAGGTAGACAGGTCCTTGGCAGAATCCACCCTGAACACATGGGTCTCCACACCTTGCTTAGTGCCTGAGCGCAGGCCAAATGAAAGCTCAGAGTCCAGGAGTGGAGAAGTTTTTCCTGGGCCAGAGTGGACAAGTCTAAGGGAGAGAGGGAGGGAGAGGAGAAAGTATGAGAAAAAATGTGCATCAAAAGAATAATGTTTATAGAAAAGAATGGAACCAAATAATCAAATAAAGGTATATTTGTACTGTACATTACAGAGAAAGTGTTACATAGGGGAAGAGAAATGGAGAGTACGATAATGAGTGCACACACAGGAGAGAGAGAAGGGAGGAAAAACACATGACTCATAGGTTCCACTAATGTTTTCCAAATGAATGTGACGTTATGCTGCAATATGTCCAAAAGTCCAGCTATGGAAAGAGTGAGCATGTGTTCTTTTAGGTCTCCTAACTCAAAACTGGGCAGGGTGAAAAACAGATCTGCTAAAATTGCCACATGAATATGTCACATTACATGAATGTGTTTGTATAAAGAGAGACAGAGAGATCTATTATGTAGTCTAAATGTGTATATACGCAGACCATTTGTGTACATGTGAACCTTGTAGTGATGAGCGGATGACTCTTGCTGGGACTGCTGATGCTGTCTTTGCTTTCAGGCAAGGAGGGATACAGCAGCAGGTCTCTATCAGTCAGCATAGCTAATACTGGTTTCTCTGGGCCCTGGGTCACCTGCACACATGCACATATGTAAAATAATTTCAGAAAACTAAAATAATTATGGTACTTTATAGTATTACCAGTGGATATAAGCTGGCAATTAGCACAAGTATGCATGAATCTGTGTGCATGCACTTAAAAACAGAACAGAATACAACCTTAACTTGCAGAAAGTGAGCCAAGGGTACTATATAAACATAACAAATAATAATAAAAACATAAAATAATATAGAGCAGGATTGGCAGACTGGACATTATACATCTGTATTCCTGCATACCTGCTCTGTAATCCAGCCCAGATGTTTGACCTCCATGCCAGGCTGCATGCTCTTCAGCTCCTCCTTCACTCGTGGTAAAAGGTTGGCAACCCCAGCCTGGATGGCATTGTACCAGGACTGGGCCATAGCTGGGTCTTTCGCCCGAAGGAACACAGAGTTCTTTCTGTTGGACGAAATCACCTCAAAATACCTGGCAGAAATGAGGAAGGAGAAGGAGAAGCAAGCCAAGAGAGAAAAAGAACAGACATTGATAAAGGGGTAGTTAGAGAAATAAAGAACAAATGGCAACGGGAAAGAGGCCAAAGGTGAAGATGAGGTTTTCAGATATTAACTAAGAGAATATTTGAGTATGGCAGGCTAACAAAACTGTAACAACATTCTCTCTAAGCCATTTTGTTATGTTCTTGTTAAGATATTTCAGATCCCCCCCCTCAAGATATGCATTGACTGAAAATCAAATATTATTTGAGTATAAATTTTTAATCTCTAATTTACTTGAGTAAATCTCTAACATGCAGTACCTGTTTTCTGTGTCCGGGGGGCACTGTTTGCGTGACACCTGGCACATCTTCAGTGAGATGCTGCGAGGCTCCTTCACCTCTGGAGGGGAGAGCTCAGTCCCCCTCTGAGGTGTTGAAGGGGGAGAGTCCCATGGGAGAGCGGCCCCAGGGGACCCCGAGCTTTTAAAGAAGGCTGACATCTCCTTGATGTATTTCACTGAAGCAGAGCGAGAGAGAGCGAGGGAGAATTAGATAAAGAAGAAAGGCGGCAGAAGTACCAGAGTATAGAAGAGGGTGAGAAAAGGAATTTGGGATGTGAATATGGAGCCTCCAGGTTTGGAGATGAGTTGAAAAGTGTAGCTGCACTTAAAAGCTGCTTCAAAAAAGGTGGAGAAATTCATCTGTAAAGAACTTTGTCACTTCTCAGCCATTATACGAAACCTTTCATGCTCTTTCATCTCAACAAGATTCATAACTACGTCATACTCAAAAAGTAAATTATCATGATATTATAATAAACGTTAAGGGTTGTACATGTTTAGTCAAAAAAACAAAATAGTTATGTTCGTTTCTTTAAACATTGTGCATTTGTTACAATGTTTTACCTTTTAAAAGGACTGGTGATAGGGCAATAAAGGCTGTCCACTGACACTGTGTGGTGTGACTGACTTAACATAGCTGAAGGTGGTGAGAAATGTGATATGTTCATTCCAGTGATCACTAGTACTGTCCCAGCAACTATCAGTATTAACTGTTCTGTATTCTGTATCACTGACAGTAAAAAAAGTGGCATTTCTATACCCATAATTACATTATGATCATTTAAAAAATATGTTTATAGACCACTACATCTATAAACTGACTCATTATTTGCACAAATTTACCAATGTGATATTTGTGCTGCCTTCCTGTAAGTATACTTATTGTAACCTTCATTTGTCTCATGAAGACCTCATATCATTTTTATGGATCTTCTTGCTTCATTCCTATGTAAATAAAGAGCTTTTGAACTACTTCATAAATGTATCTATCTGATAATTTCTTATAAGATCTTAATATCTAGATCTTAGATAAGATCTCACATTGGTGTGCCCTTTATTCTAAATGTTATATTTTGTTTAGGGCTGCAATAATTAGTTGATTAATCACAACCAACAGAACACTGATAATCATTTTCATTATAAGTTTAAGAAAAAATATCTGGTTCTAGCTTCTCATATCTGTATATGTGCTTGTTTTCTTATTCTCCTATGATTATATACTGAATCTCTGAGTTTGTACCGTTGTACACTGCTCAGTTGGGCAAAATAAAAATATATTTGGTGATATCACTTTGCAAAATTGTTATGGACATTTTGTTTTATACATCAAGGAATTTACTGAGAAAATAACTGACAGATTAATAGTTAATAAAATAATCATTGTAGCCCTAAATGTTACTCCACAGTGACAATATCACTGTACTTTCAACCAGTAATTTTCTCGTAATGTCAATATTGTAACCCATAGTTATTTGTAAATACACACCTATAAAATGTATGCATTTATGGTTATGATCCAAACTCTTATCAAATTAGCTGTGATAACACTTTACCACAACCCCATTCTGCACATCTCTTTTCAAATGCACAATTTTACCACCAACACATACATGTACGCACGTGTGCGCACACACACAGANCAGCTCAGCTCAGCTCAGCTCCAGTTCAGTAGGCTGTGGTATAGGTTTGGCAGGACTAGCCACTGCTGGAGTAAAAATAGCCCAGAGGACATGGCAAGGCATGAGGCTGAAGGCTGAAGGCAGAGCTTTGGTTTCACTAGGGAAGTGTGAAGTGCTCTCCTTGCACAGTACAAGAGGCATGTAGCCAGAGGGTAAGCAGAGGAGTCACAGCACAGGACAACAGGAGTGAGAGAGGGGGCTTCCACCATTCCCAAAATAGAGTCCATTCCAGCCAGTAAGGCAGCCAGGTAGTGATTTTGTTGAAACATAAAACAGCATATCACAGTTATAGCTATGTGGTGGGTCCATCTTTTCAAAGGTTTTATTTCACTACAGTGCAGTATCAGTTCTGATTTTAATTCTTCTATTTTTTCAGGAGGTGGCAGAGTGGCTCAGTGGTTGAAGAAAGGGTCAAAAGTGACAGCAGGGTCCTTCTGAAATGTCTGACAGAGGGTACACTTAGCACAATCATATCTGCTCACTCACTGTAAAGTGAATCTAAGACAAGACGTAATTTGTGATATGTTGTAAAGTTTGACACTGCCCCTTCTCAAACACGACAGGACAGTTAAAGCTGAAACGCTCCCACGCAGCTGGCATAAGGCATGTGAGAACAGAGATTGCAGGAAGTTATGAACAACGCAGAAGGCGAGAGGTTGTTCACTTGTTGCCTCGTTGTTCGTATAGAAGGGCAGTAGTTCAAATTTCAGTGTAGGACCTAGACATCATCGACAGTACCAGACATGAATTGTTTTACTTCATTGTCTCTTAAAATTGATTCCCACATTATATGTTGAAGCATTATATGAAAGTACTATACTATGCGGTAGACTACAGTATTCTACAGTAGACTATGGTAAAACGGTGTGTCTGAACAGTTTACCAACATGAAATTGACAATGACTACCTAAAGAGTATTGACAATGACTACCTAAAACTCTGTCTTTATCCCTTTCTGTCTTTATGTCTCACTTCACATGGAGGAGGACAGCCCCATTTGCCTTTGATTTTTTTTTTTCTGAACACAGGTGAGTGTTTTTCCAGACTTCCATTTTGGCCTTTTCACCTCTCCCAGAGGGGATGACAGAATGGAGACTTGCCAGACCTCCTGAGAGACCGTGGCAGACAAGATAACTACAATTAATAACTAGACGTGAAAACAGTTAAATGACCCTTGGGTCAATGAATCTTTTCAAAGTGTGTGGACAAAGACTCCCCTTAGGTTTCATTTACCACCAGACACTGTCATTAATCTGAGAGTGCATTCCTTAGTTGATTTAACATGGATGTATTGCCTGTTTGAGCAAAATCTAAGATTAATGTGAATCAAGTGGTCCAGTTGTTCAGTAAACCATATGTTATTCAGCAACATTTTCCTGGAAAATAGTGAAACTTTGATACATGTACAATAAACAGTGGATGGAATGCTAAAACCCAGAGGTAAGAAATTCTGTATTGCATGAAAACAGTGCAATCTATTGCAACTGACTTTCATTGCCTAACCAGCTGAGTTGTATTTATTAATGTAGTAACAGTCTCAGAAACTGTCTTAACAATTATAGTTATTAGGAATGAGTGAATTACGCTGAAGAGAAAATATCGCACAATGGTTTCTTCTCATACAATGTCTATTACTATACACAATTTGTGTTTGTTCAAATTGCATTGAACCTCTACACTTTTTGGTACTGACCAAAATGTGCCTTTTTACCAAAGCTGGTATTTAATGGTCACTCAGATTTGGACTCTTGTTTTTCAATCAGACAGTTCCTGATTTAAATGGCAAGTCTGCTAACTTTATCCTGTATTTTGGTCAGACAAAGTACTTGTACAGCTGTGTGTATCCAAATGACATTTGTCATTTAAAAACTCTAGCTTACTTTGTTATATTAAAATGTAAGCAAGGGCTTCAAAAGCGTATCTTTTTGGTTTAAAAAAAAAAAAAACTCAGGAATGAGCACTAGAATAGAAAAAAGCAGCTCTATGCAATCCACTATTCCAGTAGGGAATTAAGGACTTGTCTGTAAAACTGTTTCTCATTTTAAGTCCCTGGCGTTCTGATTTGTGTAGTTCTATAAAAGACTATGACCATCATGCATTTGAAGGGTGTATGAAAGCTCGCTTCTCTACTTGAGAAGTTGTATATCAGTCTCATTTACACGATGCAAAATCTAGTCAAAAAGGAAAAAAGCATATATAGACAAAACCAGGCATATTGGGGATGTGTAGACTGGGAACACGCATCAAGCAGTGAGCAACCAATATGTACCAGCTTTGAAGTATCTGTCAACTTGCATACGTAATGTTTCATGGAAATAAGCTTCTGTCCATGTGTTCTCGTGCCAACCCATTGATGTTTGTACCATGGGGTAACCAACTGCTTCCTTGTTGCTGGACCAAGGCCATTCAAAATTGATGTGGTCAATCTCAATATGGCAGGCTGGGCCACAAGACTGGGAATGGAAATGCCTACATGATTTTTTGAAGTTGTAGCAATCAAAAAAGATCTACAAATATGCTGAAAAAGAGGAACTTGTCTTTCAGAAGCGTCTTGTAGATAGCCACAGAGTGCTGCCAGACAGCAGGTAAAAACTGGCATTTGTTCATTGGTATGTAGGCTAATAACGGTAGCTATGTTATGCTGCAATGGAAAAGAAAAACAATCCCTCTTTTTCTTGTAAGGACACAACTATTTCATGCTGAACAGACCAACTATTTATTCTCTGAATTAAAAGTGCTGTATCAGAATAAATTACTGGTACCAAGATATGAAATTACCCAAATTGGGATATGAGACTTTGGTCATATCATCAAGCCCTAAATCTAATGATATCATATATAATAATATATCAGTCAGCGTCTACTTTTGTACTTCATAGCTATGCTTTTTTCTCTCAGAATTGTTTTTTACAATGTGTTGTCAGACCACATCAGAAATTGAGTGGTTTTTTTTATTGTTGTTCTGATTGGTTTCTCTCAAAAGCAGAGTGAAAATCCTACCATCAGACTATAGAGAAATGACACCATGAATCCAACCACTAAATGGTGCACTGCACAAACATTCTGGGAGAAGCTTGTGCTTTAGAATGAGTAAGTGGATTATTAGACTATTTTGACAGTGTGAAGTGGAGTCTTCTTGTACTATTATACCCCTAACAACTACTAAACTTTATAGGAAAAACAACAAGTAGAGCTGCTTATATTCTATCCTCAGAGGTAATTTAAGTATATATTATGTGTTTCTTGTGGCACAAACTACAGAACATGCTAGAGGAGGGAAATATCAACCATAGCAGGTATGCGCAAATGTTTACCTTTGAAAGAAGCTTTACTATTCTCCAAAAAGTGATATGTGGAAATGATCACAGTGGTGGTTCCCAGATTAGAAATGTCAGGCATTAGCTATGGACCCACACAACAAATCGGATGAGATAGCCTTCCAACTGAGTGATGAAAGAAATGGAGAGGAGAGATGCATGAAGAATTGAAGGGGAGGAGGAGAGCAATGAACAGCATGGAAAAGAGAGACAGGATGAAGAAGGGGATCGAGAGTGAGAAAAGAGAATAAGAAAGAGCGAGACAGGCAATACAGACAGAACATACAGCTAAGCTCTGCCAGAAATGTTGCCATGAATACCAGTGGCGGCACATTCAATACAGAGCTAAAATTAGCTGAGATGGCACTGTTATTACTTTAGCTTATCTGGCAGCCAGTGAGACTACTTTTGTACTGTGTGTGTGCACGCGCATGGGTGTGTATGAGCAGTTTCTTTGCTTCTTCTGCAGAATCCGCCACTAAGCTTTTCAAGCTAAAGTCTTTACATTGAACCTCACAAATCCTGACTAGACATTTTCAGCCAATTCAGTTTTGACACAATTCACTTAACTCTGGTTTTGTGAAGCTCTTTCTTCTCCAGTTCCCAGAACAGTCAAAGCATGAGTTTAAATTTTCAAATTATGCTCAGTCAATATTCACTGTGGGGCTGATACACTCAGACTTCTAAAACAATCAGGTGTACAGTGAGAAACACAACAGGTAGATATGGTTGCATCATTATACTGTAGACTTTTTTTGTGGTTTTCCGTTATTTTCATAATGTAACAATATTTCATAAAAACATAAAAACATTGACTGTGGTGCAACATCGAGTCAATCAGACAAGGGAATGCTCCTTTAAAGAGACAGGAGCTAAAACTGACTGTTTCAGACAGATACTGAAGTGAGGAACTTCATAGAAGGAGTTTTTTTCTGAACTTAACAAAGATAGCCTTAGATTAGAAACATAGAATTGGAAATCTGCAGAATAGGTCCCCTTAATGTGTATAAGCCAAAACAATGCTCTAAAGCTGAACCCTTCCTCCCCTCCACAATCGGTTACTGTGGGAGCGGATGGAATGTCATTGGCCAGCCAGCGACCTCAGAAGCACGCTGCTGGCTCTGTAAACCATGTCAGGCAAAGAATGTCCCGATGTTACAGCACCAACAAGGAAAGATGTATTCTACCAAAACAACATCATAAATAACTGTGCAAAATACGAGGAACACTTACTGTTTTCATTCAGGACTCTGAGGTCAACTGAGGTGAAAGAAAAAAAAAGCCATTACCAAAATCCCCTCAATAAGTCTATTGTAAATCAGATGTTGTAGAAAATAAAGATTTTTATGTTTTGGACCATGCAAACTGAGTGTAACTAAATATAAGAAAGATGTCTCTTTGTGTTTATTTTATAAATTTAGTAAAGAAACATGACTCAGACTCACAGCTGATACATCTGATTTTAAGGTTTGTGGCATATCACACTGAGGTGTATGTTCCATGATAACTAACGCATATAAGAGATGCTGATATGCTAGATACTGTATGTTTAAATATATTTAGAAACATTTGTATAACAAAGTTTACTCAGAGATCACAGACAAGTTTATTGCAAACAGTTTATTGCTGCAAAAGGACCTACGCAGTACAAATCAAACTGCCAAATTCAAATTCAATTGATCTGTCTCGACCTATGGGAGACAAAACTAGGGTTAAATGTTTGGAATTGAGATTTCTGGATTTCTTTCCCGAATCTGTCTCCGGCGCCCAGTTAACATTGCTTAGTTTCAAGAAGAATCAAAGGAAAAGGGCCAACCTGGTTCTGGCTACAGACTAGGGCTGGGCGGTATGGCCTAAAATTCATATTGTGGTATAATCTGAACCATAGGCAGTATTGCGGTATACATTTGAATATAACCGTTTCTGAATGGGCGCCATATGCTTTTAGCAAAGGCAATCTAGCAGGACACCGCATATTGTTCTGGGGGGTGCTTTCTCTCTCTCACACACTCTGCATTAACAGTCACACAAACACACACCCATTAACTCCCTTTTGCACATACACTATGATCGATCACACATATGCAATAACTCTCTAGTGCAGCCATCACCGAATAGCAGACCGCTGTCCGGGTCCAGACCCGTTAAAATTCTAATATTAGGCCTAATAAAAAATAAATCATTCATGCATGCTCAGCTAATCTAGTTAATACATCAGGAGCGTCATCAATAGCCAAACCAATAAAACTGATTGTTTACCTTCAGCACCTGGCAAAACAATGCACGTCGCTATTACAGCCACTCTGGTTCCCCATGTCCAGTTAGAAACAGAGTTCTACAGCAGAGGATTTGCAAGACGTGTTTTTGCAACTTAATGAACAAACTAACTTAACAACTTGTTAACAAATTAACAAGTAATGTTTATGCCTCCTGGTGTGTACATGTGAAAATATACAAAAGTGAACATTAATGTCTCTTTTCAGTAGTCTGTTTGAGCTCATCTACAATTAATAAATGTTGGGACTGCATCTCCAGTGTTTCACTTCTTAATGTGTGTTTTTTTTCTGGCAGCGTCAGTCAGCCAGAGGAGATTTCCCTGTTCTGAATGATTTAGGGAAGTTCATCGTTCATATAACCCATCTCATTAAAATCTTGGATAAATGCCAACCTCAAGGAGTGTAAGGTATCGGAGAGGGAGGGAGAGAGATGGAGA